>PVIU01017144.1:15503-42833 GCA_004026605.1 Ondatra zibethicus
CCTATACACAAAGGATAAAGAAACAGAGAGGGAAATCAGAGAAACATCACCTTTCATGATAGCCACAAATAGCATAAAGTATCTTGGGGTAACACTAACCAAGGAAGTAAAAGATCTATTTGACAAGAACTTTAAGACCTTGAAGAAAGAAATTGAAGAGGATACCAGAAAATGGAAGGATCTCCCATGCTCCTGGATTAATAGGATCAATATAGTAAAAATGGCAAATCTACCAAAGGCAATCTATAGATTTCAATGCAATCCCCATCAAAATCCCAACAAAATTCTTCACAGACCTTGAGAGAACAATAACTAAGTTTATATGGAAAAACAAAAATCCCAGGATAGCCAAAACAATCTTGTACAATAAAGGAACTGCCGGAGGCATTACCATCCCTGACTTCAAACTCTACTACAGAGCTACAGTAATGAAAACAGCTTGGTATTGGCATAAAAACAGAGACGCTGACCAATGGAATCAAATCGAAGACCCAGATATTAATCCACAAACCTATGAACACCTCATATTTGACAAAGAAGCTAAAAGTATACAATGGAAGAATGAAAGCATCTTTAACAAATGGTGCTGGCATAACTGGATGTCAACCTGTAGATGAATGAAAATAGATCCATATCTATCTCCATGCACAAAACTCAAATCCAAATGGATTAAAGACCTCAATATTAATCCCAACACACTTAACCTGATTGAAGAGAAAGTGGGAAGTAGCCTGCAATACATGTGCACAGGAGACCACTTCCTATGTAAAACCCCAGTGGCATAGACAATAAGAGCAACAATGAATAAATGGGACCTCCTGAAACTGAGAAGCTTCTGTAAAGCAAAGGACACTGTCATTAAGATAAAAAGGCATCCTACTGAATGGGAGAAGATCTTCACTAACCCCACATTGGACAAAGGTCTGATCTCCAAAATATACAAAGAACTCAAGAAACTAGACACTAAAATTCTAACTTACCCAATTAAAAAATGGGGTAATGATCTGAACAGAGAAGTCTCAACAGAAGAAGTTTGAATGGCCAAAATATCCTTAAGGTCTTGTTCAACTTCCCTAGCGATCAGGGAAATGCAAATCAAAACAACTTTGAGATAGCATCTTACACCTGTCAGAATGGCTAAAATCAAAAACACCAATGATAACCTATGCTGGAGAGGATGTGGAGTAAGGGGAACACTCATCCATTGCTGCTGGGAATGCAAACTTGTGCAACCACTTTGGAAATCAGTGTGGCGGTTTCTCAGGAAATTGGGAATCAACCTACCTCAGGATCCAACAATACCATTCTTGGGAATATACCCAAGAGATGCCCAAGCATACCACAAAAGCATTTGTGCAACTATGTTCATAGCAGCATTATTTGTAATAGCCAGAACCTGGAAACAACCTAGGTGCCCCTCAATGGAAGAATGGATCAAGAAACTGTGGAATATATACACATTAGAGTACTACTCAGCGGTAAAAAAACAATGACACCCTTAAATTTGCATGCAAATGGATGGAAATAGAAAACACTATCCTTAGTGAGATATCCCAAACCCAAAAAGATGATTATGGTATGTACTCACACATTAGTGGACCCTAGCCATAAACAAAGAACATTAAGCTTATAGCTCACAAGACTAGAGAAGCCAAATAGCAAGGTGAACCCAAAGAAAAATACATATAGATCCTCCTGGAAATTGGAAGCAAACAAGATTGTCAGGCAAAAGGTGGAGACACGGGAATGGGAATAGGGGTGTAGGTAGGGGTGGGGGTGGGTGTGTGAAAGGGAGACAGGGAGGGAGAAGGGAGAAGCGATGGACTGGGGAGAGCTTGGGGGAGTGCGAGGGTGGAGATGGAGGAAGGGTGGATATTGGAGAAGGGAATAAGATATCTACATTAAGGGAGTCATTTTAGGATTGGCAAGAGTCTTGGCTCTAGAGGGGATCACATGTGTCCACGGGGATGTCCCCACCTAGATACTTGGGCAGCAGAGGAGAAGGTGCCTGATCTAGCCTTGTCCCATAGTCACATTGATGAATATCTTGATCATCACCATAGAAATTTATTCTGATGGATGGCGATAGAGACAGAGACCCACATTCACATCAGAGCAATGGACTGAGCTCCCAAGGTCCAGTAGAAGAGCAGAAGGTGGGAGAAGATGAGCAAGGAAGTCAGGACCGGGAGGGGCTGGTCCACCAACCAAGACAGTGTGCCTGATCTAATGGGAGCTCACCAAATCCAGCTGGACCAGGACTGAATGAGCATATGATCAAACCAGAATCTCTGAATGTGGCTGTCAATGGGGGCTGACTGAGAAGCCAATGATAATGGCACTGGGACCTATTTCTTCTGCATGTATTAGCTTTTTTGGGAATCTAGTCTATATGGATGCACACCTTCCTAGGCCGGGATGGAGTGGGGAGGGCCTTGGGCTTCCCACAGGGTAGAGTACCCTGCCTCCTCTTAAGGAAGCAGGGGGAGGGGAAGGGGTTGTTGGGGAGCGGGACGGGACTGGGAGAAGGGGAGGAAGTGTAATTTTTTTGAATGAAAAAGAAAAGAATATTATAAAAAAAGAATGGCATAGTCAAAATAAAAGACAATCTTAACCTTTGTCAGTCTCATATTTTCAACAATATGGTATACCTTCGTGTTTACAACAGGTAAAGTTCCCAAATGCCCTCCATATTATAGGTTGTAGAAAATTTTAATCTAAAGTAAAGGAGAAAAATAATTCATTTCAAATATCAAGTGTCAACATCAGGGCCTGAATGACAGATGGAACAAGGAAATTTAATAAAAGCTTAGTATTTTAGGAATGCCAGATAAGAGAGACATTAGATCTTTGTTTTTCCAAGGTCTGGTTCACTTATTGTAATTTCTTGGTCCATGCATTTACCTTAAAATGTCATGATTTTATTTTTCTTTACAACTGAATCGTATTCTGTTTTGTATTCTAACCACAGACTCATTATCCATTCACGTGTCAAAAGGCGTTCAGGTTGTTTCCATTTCCTCCCTATTGTTAATGGGGTGGGTTGTAACATTGTTAATCAAATATCTGTGAAGTGGGATGTCACATTCTTTGATCATATGTCAAGGAGTGGTATAGCTGGGTCATATGGTAGATTTAGTTTTAGTTTTTTGAAGTTCTCCATTCTGATTTCCAGAGTATGAACTAAATCGAATACCACTTACAATGAATGAGAGTTATTTTTCCCCCACAATCTCATCAGCAATTTGTTGACTTTAGCCATTTTGCCTGGGGTGAGAAGAAATCTTAAATATTCTAATTTGTATTTTCCTACTTACTAAGTGATTCCAAAATGAATATATGTTATATATGTGGCTTGGCTTCCTCTCAGGGGTTGGGGTGGGTCCCTAATGCTGAAGACACTTCACACTTAGGGCACAGTACTCAAATAATTTGAGCTAGAGCTGACCTGAATACCTCTTTCATACAGTCCATCTTATCATGGTTCCAGAAAATATTCAAGCTGTCAAGGGGAAAAAAAAACAATTAACAGTCCTATGCAGCTGCACGCTTACAAATCATGACAGTTACCAGCGCAGCAAGATATACATGATGGTGCAATTAGTGGCATTCACATATCAGTGCCACCCAACAGCTGTCAAACTGGATTTAAGATTCACTCAATAGGACGGGAATCATGTCTGTTCCTAGCAACCTAGCCAGCTTCCCTGGGTCTAGTGAGGTTAGAAAACCTTAGAAGAACTACTGCAACTTTTCTAAAGAAATACAGTTCTTTACTATATTCTAAATCGTATTCTTATACCCACAGATAAGAGTAGCTGCCATCCTTCAGCAATAAAGTCTTTCTGTACAGAAAACAGAGGCCATCACAGAAAACCACAACTGGACACAGTGCAGAGATCAACAGATTGTAGACCATTCAACTTCAGCCCCAATAGATACATCTACATCACAGCTCCTGTGTCCATCCTGGTCAAGGATCATCTCAGATAAGGAGTAAAGAGATTGCTAGAGCCATATATATGGCTCTTGGAAACCAGGAAGTCTGGTGTTAAAAAAAATCCTTTCTAGAAATGTCTACATAAACAAGACTAGAAAATCTCAATATCAATGGATATGTAATCATAGAAAGGAAAATTTTCAGTGTCCCACCCTTAGACAAAGAACCACAGGTAACTGATAACAGCTGGGAGAAGAAAAATCACCCTCTCCCAAGGATAAGCCTTGGTTATTCAATGCAGAGTGATAGACCTTAAAACCATATACACACATACAGACAAATGAACCAAAGACTGACTCAATAGGCTGGGATTATATATTGTGCACATACATATATATGTATATACATATATATATATATGAATAAGCGGCTACTAACTTCAGAGTAGGGTTCATGGGAGGAGTTTGGGGGAGGGTGGGGGAAGGGCCTGGAGGAAGGAAGTGGAGCACACAAAGTGGTATAATGTTATTTCAATTAGAAATATTTTAAAAATAAGAATAAGTTTTAAAAGCCTAACTAATTTAACACCAGGTAACAAATGGCCTTAGCCTTCCTTATAACTATAGATAAAGCATCCCTGCTAAAAGTAAGAAAGAAAGAAAGAAAATTCAAAATACTCCCAATTCTAAAACTTTTTGAGCACCAACCTGAAATGACAGCAGAAAATTCTACACCATTAAACTTTATTCCATGAATTAAAACATTTTAAAGTATTGTATAAAATTATATAAGAATAACAGAATTTCATTTTTCTTTGGTTCTATTTCTAAGATATCTCCCTGCATATATTCACATATTCTAAAACTGTATGAAGTTTGGATTCGGAACCTTTTTCAGTTCCACGCATTTAGGTAAGGGGTATACTTGTATACTGCTACAGTTGGCTCTTGAGTGTCTTCTTGTTCATCCTGTGAAAGATTTTATCAATACACACCAGGTCCTGATAGCCCCCTCAACCCCAAAGTAGGAAATTCACCCTGTTTTCTAAATCCAGTCACTGCACCACTGCTTAGTGGCTTTATGGCAAGAAATGGGTTAGTCTCAGCGTCTTCCCAAGTGCTGACAAACTGAATACTTCCCTTTCTAAAGAGTTTTCTTTCAAACTAATCTTAAAAGCATAAGAATAAAATACATTTGAAATCCTAGTTAGATTAAACTCTTATTCTTGTTTTAAAGAAACTTTATCAATGGAATACTTGCTTGCTTATTAAATCCTTTGAACCAGGCACCACTTGTCTGAGAAATCCCAAAATCATTTGGTAATAAAATTGTAAAGCCATATGTACACGCCTATAGTGGTACTACTTACTACTTTATATTCAAAGGTCTCTAAAATGAGACTTTTTCTATATGAGAAACTACTTAGAGTAAGTCACTCTGACACTTTAAAACTACATTTCTTCTTGATGGAATTTATGTAAATATCAGAACCATTTATAATCCTAGGGAAGCAACAGACCACGTGTCTTCAATACTTGCTAATTAAAGTAAAATATTTAACTCCAAATTGAGGCACATAAAGCATGTAAGTACGTGATTAAGAAATCAAATTTCAGATCTATGAATGTTCTTTTTTTTCCGTCTGTCTTTTAAATATCTTTGAGCTAATCTGGGATCCAACTATCATATGGTTTTCCAGTAAAAGATGAAAGTAAAATAAAATGCAAAGCTAAAATGAGTCTGTCAGAGCAGATCTGAAGTGGTCCCTTCTCTTCCCTGCAGAAAGAAAAATTACCAGTTTCTTACACTTGCTCAATGCAGTGCTGATCAGGACTTTTGGGCTATTTTCTGGCAAAGGAGTTGGCTGTTGGTTTTTTTTAATTTTATTGTGCATATTTAAAATGTACAAAATGATGTTATGAGAAGGTACAAGTTGTTGAGATCAAGACAGGCAATTTGGGATAGGAGAGGCCCAACAAAAGGGACCAATTTTCTTGTATTGATTTCTTCTCTTTTTACAGACAATGCTTTCTTTCTTACTTAATTCCTTGCTCTAGTACATCATAATTAAAATTATAGAAATTCCAGACATAATAAAGAAATAGAAACTATCACACTGCTGTATAGAACGTCATTATGATATTCTTTATCCACTTACCCATCCCCTTGATGGCATTGGCTACGTACAGCTATATTCATTTCATCATTGAAATTACAGATTCTTAAAGATAAACCCTTACTATAAATATAAGCAGAGAAGTTTCAGCAACCTTGGTAAGTATTGATATACAACAGGTGCTGTTTTTCGTGCCAGAAAAAGAACCTAGGAGTTGGTGTGGCATGTGGCATAGAAAAGAGCACAAGGTTTAAGTCATTCTCTGACCATGCCCTCATTCTCCATTGTACAGTTCCAAGAACACCTGCATGATAAAGGTGCAGTCACAAGGCTGAGGCAGCCACTAGCCTGCGGGAGCCTCATAACGCCAAAGGCAATTTGGATATGAGCTATGCTTGGCTCATATCCAGAAATATCAAAAGACTCATTCTTTGAAATAACAGAACACAACAACAAAAATCCGTTTAAGAGTAGATTTCAGTTTTATTGTTCTTATACACTAATGACACTGGGGACAGAGTCCTAAAGCTCTTCAGTTCAGAACAAAGATGGGTGCCTATCATCAATAAAACATTACAGGGATTCTAAACTAAGTTTCAGACAAAGTTTTAAAAGCTAAGATTTTCTGGGCAGTGGTGGCGCATGCCTTAATCCAAACACTCAGGAGGCAGAGGCAGGCAATCTCTGTGAGTTCAAGGCCAGCTGGTCTACAAGAGCTAGTTCCAAGACTGGCTCCAAAGCTACTGTGAAACCCTATCTCAAAAATCTAAATAACTAACTAATAATAAAAATAAAATAAAAAATAAGATTAAAAGAGCCAGAAAGATGGCTCTTACCAAATACCTGAGTTCAGTTTTCAGTACTCATATTGGGTGGCTCACAACTACCTGTAACTTCAGGTTCGTGAGATCCAATACTCTATTCTGACCTCCATGGACACACACACACACACACACACACACACACACACACACACACACATACACATATAATTAAAAATATGTTTTTTTAGAAGATAAGCAAAAACAACAGAAAAAGTGCCAGTTTCTTAAAACAAGGATATTTTCTATCAATTTTTTTCTTGAACTATATTTTATAGTTAATTTGGCCAGAACTAAATTACATAAGCTTGATTTAACAAGAAAATTTAGTATATCATTACATTTCTACTTTCTTCCTTTTTTAATTTCTTATTCTTCTTCCTTATCCTTGGTGTCTTGTACCTTTGCCTTAGCTTTCAGAATGTTGCCCCAAATAAGTTGTCTGGAGAACCTCAAAGCCCAGGGAGTTCTACTTCTGTATCTTCCACAGATGATTAGATGGCAGAAGCCCTACTCACACAATGAAGTGACTTACATGAAAAAAGATGTGGAACATTACAGATACAGAATTTGGTAATCAGCTTCCCCAAAGCTAGGATTGCTTTTTCTCTGTTTGATTATGACATAGAAAGGAAAACAGGCAACTTACTACTGAAACAAGCGTTTTCATGGAGTGTCTCTTGTAGGTCTGAAGGGTTTCCAGTCTATTGGTTATGTAGTAGTTAATGCTCCGTGTAAGGAAAAGGCAGCCCTTTGACCAAAGAAGGTTTTGCAATGTTTCTCTATGATGGGGCAGAAAGACCAGTATTTCTGTGTGTGGCGTGTGAGTCGCTGTTTGTGTTTGGTTGCAAGGAAGATTAGCAAGAATGGGACATTAACAAAAGAATGCTATAAATTGTTTTATTGGCGTTTGAAATGAGTTCCAGGGTCCAGTGTTAAATGCAGCTCCCATTAGCTGTTTTTTTTTTTTTTTTTTTTTTTTTTGATGGCTAAGCAGTTTAGGTTACTGATAGATAAATGTATCTACATTATAGTACAGTGAACCTTAAGACAAATCAGCATTCACTGCAAATGCAATTTTGTTTAAAATATTAGAATCAACGTTTTCAAAATGTTAGGAAAGGAGTGCTTGGCTTGTTGTCATAGGAAAGTAGAGCATTCTGAATCACCCTCCTTTCCTCGAGATATCAGTGACCAGGGATAGCAACTGAGACTTCCACCAGCCTTCACAGTAAATCTTAACTGTGCTCAAATTCTCACTTCTCAGCTGGGAGATGCTTCAAAGGAATTCTGGGGAGAGGGCTTTTCTTCACTTCCTGTGTCCCTGAAATACTCCCTGTCTTTTCCTTGCACCAAGTAACCTCACACAAAAGCACAAGTTCATCTCTTGCTTGAAATCTTAATTGCTAGGTCTAAATTTGTCCATTGGGGCTGTTACAATAAAGTGTTGTAGCTTGTGGACTGGTGAAGTGCTCCAACAGTTAAAGCACATGCTACTCTTCTGGAGCGGCTGATTTCAGTTCCTAGCACCACCCGTGTTGGCTGACAGAGATCCCATACCCTCTCCGGACTCCACAGGCACCTTCACACATGTGATACACACACACACACACACACACACACACACACACAAATGAAAAAATAAATCTCAATAATTATAGATTTCGTAAGAAAAGCAAGAGAATTTTATTTTGTTCAATAGAATTCCGAGATCAAAATGCAAGCTACTCTCATGTGACAGTAAGGAGAAGCAAGCTCCCTGTAGCCTGTCTGAGACAGTGGTACTCAACTCATTCATGAAAGCTCCGATTTCATGCCATCACTCTTCAAACGTCACCACATCTAAATATCTTGTGAGGGCTGGTGTTTCGGCAAGAACAAATATACATATATAGATGAGGGTGGGACATAAGCTTTCATGGCAATATCTTAAATGATAAATAGATTTCAACTTGAATAAGTAACATATTTTTTAATAACAGTGCTTTTAGCCTTAGACATGAACTTGCTTCTTAGAAGACATAAATTTAAAAGGGAATTTAAGGAATATTTATACTAATCTAATCCTATATTATGATAACTGTCCCAATTGCCGGCATGTCCCATCACTAATGACATGCTGTGATATAATATTTGAAAGTTTGTGTCATGAAATGGAACTAGGAACTAGAAACACTTACTGGTGATGCCAATGTAACAGGAAAGGAGACAGTAGCAAGTGTAGCATGAATGCTATTTAACATTTATGGATCATAAAAACCAATGATTGTAATTAGATTAGGGTGTAATTCTAGAAAAATGTGAGGATTGTGAATCCCTAGGCTGAGGTACCAAAGTGTATTGACCAGGAATCTATATTTGGAGCAGTGGTTCTCAACCATCCTAATGGTTCGACCCTTTAATATTATAGTTCTGCATGTTGTGGTGACACCCAATGATAAGATTTTTTTGTTCCTGCTTCATAATTGTAATTTTGCTCCTGTTACAAATTGTTATGTAAATATCTGATGTGGAAGATATCTGATATACAACCCCAAGAAAGGTCACAACCCACATGTTGCGAACCACTGATTTAGAGGAGGCAGAGATGTTAAGCATGATAGCAGAATGCACAGTCTCCATCAAAAAATCTGTGCATCATTGAAAAAAGAGAGAAGAAGCAGGATTTGGGAAAACTGGCGGGGCTAGAGCTCTTGGCTGACAGCTGAGAACCACAGGACCACCCCTCCTTCAGGCGGTATTCTCAGCCTACAGGTAGTTTGGCTTGTGCTTTTGACCATCTGCCTGTACAGCAACTTCCCATAGCCCTCTCCTTGGGTTTATTTCATTTACTTAAGCAATTCCCAGAACTAAAGGAAACCAGGTTTAATAGTCTGCCATACAAGTGCTGTAAAGGACAGGAACGGAGAGAGCCATAGAGTGATTGTGGTTAAAGCATTCACAGCTCATACTCTCTGTAGGTAAACCAGCACCCAGGACTTTCCATATGGAAACTCCAAAAGTCTGTCCTTTCTGATTTCAATAGTGACTTTATTGCATTGACTTAACAAAAGCATTGACAAATACGTCAAAATGAGGTTCGACAAAGAGAGTGTGTTCTGATGGCTGGGAACTGGAAGCTCCAGGCAAGGCCTCTTTGGCCGCTTTGTGCACACTTCCAGAACCAACAGTGTGAGGCAGGCAACCTCTGGAAGAAGGAGTCTTATGACCTCTTATCAGACAAAGGGAAGTCAGAGGATTTATGGACAATTCAAAGACAAAGTTCAGGGACAGTTAACATTTCTATGACATTCCTGGGAGAAGAGGAAATTCTCATATCAGGGAGGAAATTATGAATCAGGACCTACAGTTGAGAAACAGATTTACATAAAATATTAGCTAATAATATGTTTGTGTATCAAGTGCAAAATACATATTGTTACTAAAAATGGATCAAATCACTTTGATAGATGAAAATTTTATAGCTCAACACACAGATTTAAATTACAAAAGTGGCCATGTTCTAATTAATTGGTCATAGGCAAATTACTTCCTTTCTTAATTTGTTCTCTCAACAACCAGAAGAAAACTCCTACCTGCTTGAAGAATGCTTAAGTAGCATCAGTAAATATCCTAACTACCAATGAAATATTCTAGGTTAGGACTAATAGGACCAACATTGAGATAAGGCCAAAACTCAAATTACCTTGCCCAGATATTTAACTTCAGTACACTTTAGAGTTTTATTGATTAATTATAAAACATGGGTGATAAATAACTAGTACACAGGTTTCTTTGCAACATTACAGCAAAATAGTGTACATTCAAAAACATGGGCATAGCACTTCTGGATGGGTTTAGAACATATGAACATCAAGCACAATGCTTGCCATTTTAAAGGAACTAAAACTCCTAGAAAGGACTGAGCAAAAGCCAATAAGGGAAGGGCTCTCTCATCTCCCACGGAGATAACACTTAGCTCTATTAGGCACCTGCCCCTGTACATGAAAGAGGAGAATATCCTATAACTGGAGACTGGGAGCAGATGCTAAGATGAATTTCTGCAATCAAACCTTTGCTGTGTTCTTTATTGACAGCAACTTTTCCCCCAGATACATTCTAGTCACTTTCCTTTAAGTTACTACATTTAGAGGATTTTCCTATGTCTTGTTAGTTTTTCATAAAATTCTCTGTTTTAAATGGCCATAGTTTCTTCTTTGAATTTTTCCTGTGCACATGAAAATTATTAAATAAATTTTGTTTTGCTCTTATTTGCCAATTAGTTTAGTTTACGGCCCAAGTCACAGAATCTCAGAGAAGTTTGTTTTCACCATGGTGGAACGTCATTACCCAAAATACCCTGCTTACTCCTAAAGCAACAACTGACATTTTGGAGGCATCAGAGTCAGTCAAAGGCAAGAAATTTTTGTATCAGCCTCCCAAATATCTGCCTGTAGAGTGTGGCCAATTAAAGAAAATTATCACTAGAGCATGCACACTTGGAAATGCAGTGGGATGGTCTTTCTGTACACTGTGAATATGTGTTGCTCTCAATGGTTGATAAATAAAGCTGCTTTGGCCTATGGCAAGGCAGGATAGAGCCAGGCAGGAAATCCAAGCAGAGACACAGGAGAAGGGTGGAATCTGGGATATGCTAACCAGCCACTGAGGAAGCAAGGCATACAGAAAATGAGGTAACAAGCCAAGAAACACATGGCAAAGCATAGATAAGGAATATGGGTTAATTTATATGTTGGAGCTAGCTAGTAATAAGTCTGAGCCATCGGCCAACTATTTACAAGTAATATTAAGTCTCTGAGTGATTATTCAGGAACTGGTGGGCAGGAGAGAAGCCTCCATTTACAGGGAAACAATAAAATTGCTCCAATTCACTATTCCATATAGGATTTTGGAGTCTGTCATACTGGAATTTTTTATTTTTATTTTTCTGACATTTCTATTGCAAATGGAAATATCATACTAGTGTTTCAAACTGTTCCTTTTCCTTCTAAATAGTTTATCCACCATTAAGCCTGCACCTAGGAAAATGAAACCTTTTGAGAATAAAAAAACTGACAAAGTTATTACATGCAACTGAAAATTGACCCCTTTGTTTCCTTTCTCCACCCAGTTTGCAAACTTATTTTCCTGATAATATTATTTACATTTAGGGAAATCTGGGGAAAATATGCTAAGTTTTTTAAGCAATCAGCAAATGGTTCATACTCTGTGCCAGAAATTCTACTTGTAGCCTATTTTGTTTTAATCATTGGTTTGCACTTACTTCCCACTGGATAAGATACACATACAAGTAGTGAGAAATAGGAAACTAAAATGCAATTGATTCTGCCCTAGCATTCATATTCTGAGCAAATGCTTTCCTGTTTCACTAATTGTAAATATTACCAACTTTCCAGAGGAAACCTTTCTGCTATCACGAGGTCTCACAGAGTGATGACACTTCCATGACCTTATAGACCTATTTCCTGCCTTTGGAGATATTCACACTGCTAAATTATTCACTGCATATTCAGTGGAAGGACTGATTGTAATCCAAGTATTCATACTGACACCAGGACCATGGCAAAGATATTAGTAACTAAGATTATTCCTCATTTTGACATTCCATTATAGATTGAATTTGACTAAGAATCTCATATTTTCATCATAAATAAACTATTTGTTCACAATAATTATTTTATCCTCAAAATAATTTTGTAATTGATAACATCCTTAATAATCAGGACAAGATGGAAAATCTAAACATAAAAATTAAAAAATACTTATGGAAAAATTCCAGTCAAGAAATTGGACTTAAATAACCAAAATGGGCCTGCCTTTATAATAATTGAAAACTTCAGTTATGAACATAAATGCTTCTGGTGATTTTATGCTTAGCAACATCTCATGCTTAAAAAAAAGAACAGCCCTTCTATTCCCAGAGTGAATGGACTTTCCAGGCACAATTAGATGTTATGATTTGCAATATACAGGAACTACCTGGCATACGTACATGGGACATATTGCATGTGAACAAAGGATAGCTCCACTGAACAATAATTCTTGCCATTTCTTTCAGCCAGGAAGTCAAGTGTCTATCAAGAAGCTTCGGAAATACTGTGCACTGTTACCTGACTTGGAAGAGCCTCATGAGGATCTCCTCACCACCTCACTTCCATTTTAATATCAGACACTCCTCCTGCCTTCAAGTGGACCATGGCCTAGCTAGGCTCACCAACATTCCCAGGACAGCTGGAGTACCATCTCAACAGGTGACCTCATAGAAAGAACTCCAGAGTCAATTCAAGCTCCTAGAAGCAGATGACATCACAAAGTAGCAGATTTTCCCAAGATCACAGATCAAGAAACTTTACTCTGTCTCTCTTTTGCCTCTTTTAGACTCTCACTTGCCCGAGGGAGAACATATTCTTAATACAAGTCTTCCTGTCTCCTCAATCTATCCTGCTCAACCTCTGATCTTCTGGGAGTGGCTTTATTCCAGACTTGTCTTTCTTATCAGCCTCACTGTTTTCCTAAGTGAGGCACAATTTTTATAGTGCCTTACAACAGTTGTCCAAACTTTTGTCGTGTTAACTGATCAATCTAATTGTTAGTAATGCCAGTATCTCACTAATATCAAAAATATGAATTGCATTCATCTCTGCAAATATGATCATCAAGCATCTGTGACCAGACAAGAATATCCTGCTGTCCTTCCTGCAGATGAGATCCTCAGGCCTAAGAAAAACCTCATGCAACGTTTTTTGTTTATAGACTATTCACCCCCAAACAGTCACCTGTAGATACACAACCATTCTACAAAGAGGAGTGTGCACAGCCCCTGTGAATAATGCTGTTTACTAAGAATTCTATGACATAGAGTATCTATTTTATATGTGTGAACAGAAGACACCAGCACTACCCATCAGACAATTGAGATTCAACCTCTTTATTGGCCTGACATACTCACAAAGATAAAAGATGAACTGAATTGAAGGCAGTGTGCTTACATTTGTCCTTTTCAGTGTATTTTCTCCTAACACAACTCTCACCACTCAGGTACTGACCTGATTCTTTTCCCCACAAACACCAATTTAGCTTTTACTTTAAGATAATTTACAGTGACGTTTTTAACAGAGAAATGAATGGCTTCAGAACACTCCATGAAAAAATATACCATTTAGGCATATTAGGTATTTGAGCTAATGATGATGAGGGAGCAATAAATGTAGGAAGGGCTCTCCCACTTTCAGCAACATAGAAAATCCCTCATGTGTGTATAACCAGCCCTGGAGTAGGAGATGAGACTATTCCAGACACTCAGCACCTGGAGTGCACACTAAATGAATATAAGCAAGCCTAGCATTTCATTCATTTCCAACATACATTTCACTTTCTCAAAAATTATTATACCTTACAAGCTAAAGCTCCTTTTTCCCTTTGTACTAGCAATTTTCACAATTTAGTGTTCTTTATTTTTGAAGTTTAAAAGCTCCTGGTACTAGCTGCTTCTTCACTTCTTTTGATCTTCCTTATCACAAGAAGTCTCCTTTATATCCACAAAATTATCAAATAAAAAGTATGTTCTCTGTTAATCTGCCTTTGATTTATTCAATGCAGACACACAGAATTGAAAAAGAATAAAGGCAAGATTTGTTGTTTTGTTTTGTTTGTTTTCCTCTTTACTTGCCACATAAGAGAAAACAAAACAGTTTTCTGTGGTGGAGCGTCATTAGGTATACCAACCACACTCCAGCACAGGCCTCACGCCCAGGAAGAGTCAGCCAACACAACACAAAACAAATTCTGTGGTTTGGGGGGGGTGTTTTTGTGTGTGTGTCTGTGTTTCATTTTTTGTTTTATTGGTTTTTTGTTTGTTTTGACTTTTTAAGTTTGCAATTATATTATGTACGGAAAACTTAGCAGTATACATTTAACCCAGTTTAGTGGCAAGTTCTAAGGCCTTGCCTTATCCAGTTTGGCAATTCGAGCTACATATTTGGGACCCAGGACACTGTCTCCCCAGTGGCCGCAGATCTCATCAGCGTTAACCTGTATGAAGGTGGCAGTGGAGTATGTCTACCTCTAGACCAGACGCCCCAGCCTGGCCTTTTCCTTGATGATGCAGTAGGGGACCCCCATCTTCAGACACAGCGCAGGCAGAAAGACCACCAGCTCCATGAAGTCTACATTGTGGGCAATCGCCACCATCCAAACCTTGTTTTCCTCCCAGGTGGTGACTGTATTGACCTCTGCTCGAAGGACAGATGGTCTCTTACTCGGGACATCCCCTTTGTCAGCAGCCTTCTTCTCAGTCCGGGCCAGCAGCCTTGATGCTTCTCGTGCTTTGTCTCTGGCCTGTACTGGCCTGGCCGACAAGCTCAAGCAGCTATGTAGTTGTTTGCCGACCCAGGGCCTGGGGAACTGGTTAATGGCAGGAGTTACTTTGAGCCCCTCACAGAGAATGGCTTTTTGCCACTGCAGCCTAATGTAGCAGGGCCATTTGATGAAGCGTGTGAGATCTCTTTTGAGCTGAATGCCCTGCCCAGTGCCGAAGTTCTAAGACCTTTTCTCAAACAAAGGATTCATCACCTTTTTGGCCTCCTGTTTCTTCGCACCAAGGCGGAGGTTGTCACCCCGCCCTTCCCTTCCTCCCCTCCCCCGTGGCCTTCCTTTCCTTGAGCATCTTGCTTGGCTGGAAGAGAGAGAAAGAAAAGGGAGTTGTGGGTAATAAGTAAGCGGCCGAAAAGATCTTGAGATCTTGACTTTTTTTTGAAAGCTCATAGAAAGAACATAAGGTTGGGTAGGAAAGGAGGCGGGGAGAATCAAGAAGGAATGGAAGAGGGGAAATTGTGATCAAAATACATTATATGAAATAAATTTAATAAGAAAGCAATAAATGTAATTTTGTCTATTGTTATTATTAATACTTTTGTTTCCTGTCCACTTGCTTTTATAACTAAGGCAGTAGTAGCAGGCATGAAAAGTAATATAAATCCAAGCCCATTAAATGATTTGTATTTCCTTCGGCACTAGAACTCCTCCGAAATGAAAACTGAATCTAAATATGTGAACCATGGAGAGATTGTTTTGGTAGAAATGACACACTTCAGGAATTCTTGCTGCAGCAGCACTAAGGCAGAGAGGCCTAAGTGATGATTCTCAGGAACCAAACTTGGTGCTGCTGAGAGACCACCTGCACAAGCAAATCTTTGTGGACCAGCCTCTTTGTGGGCTGCACTCTCTGCCTTCACTTCTCCGGAAGGGAGCACAAGAAAATGCCCTGTTCGGGCAGGGTAACCTGCCCTCTCTTAGGACTGGAGGGGAAAAGGGGAGGGGGAGTGGGGAAGCGGGAGGGAAATGGGAGGAGTGGAGGAGGTGGAAATTTTGAATGGTACTATTTATAATGCAATAATAAAAAATTAAATGTGGAAAAAAAAAAGAAAATGCCCTGTTCAACATAGACTTTAAGCTGCCTTCCTTTAATCCAATGCCATAGTGAAACTGATCTAGAAAATTTTGCTTCATTGAATTAGATCATTAAAATAAATTATATATAAGTAAGCAAACTTTAAATGAAATAGTAGCAAACCATATGATTAATACAAAATCCAGATATTTTTTCCAGTGTCAGGAGACTATATTTTAGTCTAGTCAAACAAGTTGATTGTGCCTCTATTCCACAAAAAAAGGAAGAGTGTTTATCAAAAATAAAAAAAAAATGATAGTCTTTCTTTGGCTATTAGTGTGTTCATTGCATCTATAAGATACCAGCAATTATCATTAGGCATTGTTGCAGCATAGAGTATAAGTGTACAGCAGATGTTATACAAAAGCAAAGTGAGCTAAAACTTCAGCCTCATAATACCATTATAAATATGTGTCGGTAGAGTCTCTCTGCCTCTCTGTACTCCACAGAAATCTGCAGACATTTACCCTTACAAATGAGAAGGCCAGACAGCTGTATGTGTCTCATCACCAAGAACAAGGGAAAGTAGAAAACTGTCGTCAGTCTTACCTGAGATAAAGAAACAGAAACTCAGAGCTAGAGCACCAAGGAAATACAATTATGGCTAAGGGATGGCTGGGGGAGTCTCAGATATAGGAAAGAGAAGAATTTTGAGAAAAGGCTCAGAAATAAGATGCAGAAAAAAACCATGAATGTTTCATGGTTGAGAGCTGTTCTGTTTCAGAATGTTTGATGAGTTTAAACCAAAAAAGAGATTAGAAATGGAGACAAGAACTTTATAAAACCTACTCCTTTGGTTAAAAAACAAAGCTACAAAATATGGGAAAATATCCCAGAGCAGAGAAATTGATAACTCCGGAAACTTAAAAAGAAGCTTCAAAAGGCATAGACTCCATTATAAAGATAATTACAAAGCAGCCAATGCCTTGGAAGTTGCATCTAATTAGTACTTTACCTACTTAATTAATGTTATGGTTGACAGAACAGATATTTTTATTTAGTTGCATATGGCTTATTTGCTTTTAACTCTTAGCATGCAATCACTGCATTTCCAAAAATAATACTAAGTAAAGTAAAATAAATATTACTAAAAGCCGAATTTGCTGATTGTCTATACTTTTAATAAAATTGAGGTTTTTATTATAATTTAAACATTAAGATAAATGCAACAATTCTTTCAATGAGATTTTATTGAAACATTATTAACAAGGGTAATTCTATCAAGTATCTAAAAACAGAGCATGTATATATGATGATGAAACCATTTAAGAATTTTCAACAAAACTAGGATAAAATTATCATTGTCATTTTTTTCCCAAGTGGGGAAATAAGCATTAGAAAAAGCTTCAGTGATTTGCCTCCCAATCCAATTAGGAAGTCGAAGTCCAGTCACCTCCCTTTATAAGAAAGGGGGGTAACAATTGAAACTGGCATAGGACACTTGGACTGAATGGTTTGTTTTAGACAGCACATAGATGATGGAAATCTTTCTGCTGGTACAACTAACCAAAAAATTTGGAGTAAGAATCTGGTTGGCTTAGGCAGTGGAGTGGAGAGAAGAGGAATTAAGCCTATATCCTGATATCTTCAAAGATATCAATTTAGACTCCAATATAGTGCTCCTATATTTGAATTTCCATGCAACAAAGGTTTTATTTAGCTACATGATAAGAGGTCTGAATACAACAATCAAGTTACATTTTGTGTTTTAAGTCACCCACTAGTGATCAGAAAAATAGAAGTTTATGTTCACACACATGCACACGCACGCACACACACACACGTATGAAGGCACACACACGCTAACTTTTCCTTCAGTGGGTGGGACTTAAGAATCAGAATAAGACCTTTGCACTGAGACCAATACTTTACCTAACCAAATTAAATTTCAAGGCTGGGGAAATGGGCCAATGGGTAAAGTGTTTGCTACATAAACATGAGGGCTTGAGTTTGGACCCCCAGCACCAACTTAAACATGAAACCTGTTTCATGGTGCACATGCTAAGCCCAGAACTGGGGGCTGAAGGCAAAAGAATCCTGGGAGCCTACTAAAATAGAGTGTTCAGGGCTCAGTGGAGGGTCCTGCCTTAAACAATGAGGAAGATGACTGGGTGTCAATCTGTGGCCTCCACACATGCCTTCCTGGGTGGCCACACCTGTGAGCCCACATTCCCATACTCAGACACACACACACTGATACATAGACACAGAGAAAGAGGGGGTAAACAGAGGCAGAGGAGACAGAGAGTAGGTAAATTTCATTTACAGGGGTCTTTTAGCTTCTGACTCTAGTTATTACAGCCAAGTTTTTGATGGAAAGTATGGAAGGTCAAACTTGCTACATAATTTCTCTGATAAATTTGAAGAATAATTAAAATACTTTTCTGGATGTAGTGACACATACCTTTAATCTCAGCACCTGGAAGTCAGAGACAGGTTGATCTCTTAGTTCAAGGGCAGCCTGGTCTAGAGAGAAAGATCCTGGGCAGTCAGGGCTACACAGACAAACTCTGTCTCAAAACTAAAAGCAAACAAAAAAATCTAATACCATATATATTTTTGCCATTGTATATAAAATACAATGAGAAAGATGGCAAATGGTATTATCTTGAGGCTAGCCTCAGTTCAAAAATCTGAGTTCAATAATCATTCGGTGGTTTGAAATAAAATGGCCCCCAAAAAGAGTGGCAATTTTAGGAGGTGTGGCCTTGTTGGCATAGGTGTGACCTTATTGGAGGAAGTGCATCATTGCTGGGGTGGGCTTTCAGGTCTCCTATGTTCCAGTTTTGACCCAATGAGACAGTTCACTTCCTGCTACCTGTAGGACTCTCCGCTCCTTCTCCAGCACCATATCTGCCTGCATGTCACCATGTCCCACCATAAAAACCCCAACCAAATATTTTTCTTTATAGAGTTTTCATGGTCATGATGTCTCTTCACAGCAATAGAAACCATAAGACAGAAGCTGGTATTAGGGACTGAGATGTTGTTGTGATAGACCTGACCATGGTTTTCTTTGAAGGAATATGGACCTTGGTACTGTGAATTAGAAAAGCAGTTGAACACTTTAAGTACTACTGAATGGGACATTCTTGTAGGAACATGGAAGACAGTGGGGCTGAGTGTGATTTGAATAGTGCAGGCCTGGATCAAGAGGTTTCAAAAAGAAGAATTTTAGTATGTTGCATAGAGATCGTTCTTGTGATATTTTGGTGAAAATGTGGCTGCTTTTTACTCTTGTCTTAAATGTCTACTGAGGCTAAATACAAAAGTTTTGGATTAATTCATTGGCAAAGGAGCTGTCATAGCAGCCTGTGGTTATTAGTTGTAACTCTAATGAAGATTTATAATAAAATGGAGTAAACTTAGAAAGTAAAACTACAAAATGTACAATTTGAGGAGAAAAGGAATACCAGGAAGTGGAATTGAACTAAGTCCTGTTTTCAAGGAAATGAACAGATAAAGAAATGAATTAAAGGGAGTGGTGAACTCAGGGAAAGATCCCACCCAGCCCAGTTTCCAACTTGTGAAAAGGAATTAAAGAAAGGCTTACAGTTGCATGTAGTAGTGCATGCCTTTTTATCCAAGCACTCCAGATGCAGCGACTGATGGATCTCTGAGTTTGAGGGCAGCCTGGTCTACAGAGCAAGTTCCAGAACAGCAAAGCTTAGGCAGTAAGGGTAATCCTTGAAAACAGAAAGCTGATGAAGACATAAATGAACAAGGGGGTCATGTTCCAACCCCAGAAAGCACCAAAACTTGGCAGCTTTGACCACGTAGTTCTGGCTTTAAAGTTAAGGACAGAAGAAAGGCACTATGGAATTTGCCTCCAAGTGATGTATTTTTCTAAGTTTTTTTAGTATCAATAAAAGCTTAACAGTCAAATATTGGGGTAAAAAGCTGGTAGATCCAAAGAGCGACAGCAAAGGGGGGACAATCAGCTGACCCTAACTCTCCATGCTTCCAGGATTGAAAAGGACCACGAATCTCGCTTAGCCCTCCCTGTGTCTTCCTATGTCCTCCTATCTGGTCCTCCAAAATCTCTATGGCTAATTCAGGTTGGCTAATTGTTGATTCTGCCCTCTGATTCTAGGTAACCTTTATTTTCAGTCTCAGAGTGTCAGTAAGAACAAATAATCTGAAACATCCAAGTCTAAGGAAAGCCACTGAGGCCAGGCGTGTGTCAGGGGTGTCCCTTAATGGAGGCCTAGAAAGGCCATTGTGTGTGAAGTTGAAGTGTGGATTTCCTTGGAGACTCCAAGATGTTAGAGATACCAGAGTCGTGGGATACTTGCTGAGAAGAGATGCTAACAGGGAGTGGAATCAACCCAAGAAAGAAGTGTGTTGCAGTCAACAAAGTGAAAGGAGTTGGAGTTCTGAAGGGTATTTTAGCATCAGACATGGAGCTGCAGAGTTTGGAGGTTGCCCAGATGGTTTTCTGCTTTGCTTTGATCCGGTATTTCCTCACGATACTCTCTTCCCTATGTTCTGAATGGTAATGTATACCTGTTATATGTTGGAAATATATGATCTGCTTTTTGATGCCAATTTTACAGGTGATTACAGTCAAGAGATTGCATGAATCTCAGAAGAGGCTTTGGACTTTAGATTTTTAAACTTTTAGTTTAAGATTGCTATAGACTATGGGGACTTTTGAAGTTGGACTGAGTACATTTTTTTGCCACAAGTCTTTGGGAGCCAGGGAGTGGAATATGGTGGTTTGAAAGAAAATGGTCACCAAAAAAAGTGACACTATTAGGAGGTATAGCCTTGTTGGAGAAAGTGTGGCTATGTTAGAGGGAGTGTGTCACTGTAGAGGTGGCCTTTGAAATCTCCTCTGTTCAAGCTACAGTCACTGAGACAGTTCACTTCCTGTTGCCTGTGGATCAAGATATAGGACTCTCAGCTCCTTCTCCATTACCATATCTACCTGCATGCCACCATGTCCTACCATATGATAGTGGACTATACCTCCGAGACTGTAAGCCACCCAGTGACATGTGTTCCTTTATGAGTTCTTATGGTCATGGTATCTCTTCACAGCAATAGAATCAAAAAGACAAATCACTAGCTTTTAAATTCTTTTTCTTTTTCCTTGTGGAGGCCGAAAAACGCAGGCCCATTTCCACCTTGTCTGGTGGTCAGAGAGTTTGGAGATTTGACAAGCAGAGTTGCACCTCCTAACTCAGGAGGTGATTGCTTGGATCTTTTGAAATGAAGATAGCTCAGTCTAGCAAGTCCATGCCATTCTGAAAGGTGGTCAGGATATGCAAATGTGCTTCTGCTCCTTATTTAGTAAATATGAGGTCACCTAGGGAAGGGTGGTCTTCAGGATACATGGCATAGAGCAATTTTGCTACCTAGACTACAGAATGCTAATGATACAATGTCTCAGAGTGATAAAACCATTGTTTTTGTTACCTTCTCCTCCACCTCCCCCCTCATTTATGTTGAATATAAAAACTGTGGAAAATTAAATGCAGGTGAATTTCAGGATTTCAGTCACTAGAATGCCCTCCCAATACTCTCTATGTTTTCTGTCTTTTTATTTTTATGCGTATTCACATTATTTACTTATATTTCTACAATTCCCATGCCCCTACCCTGGTAAGAAGTATTTTTGTAGAGCCTGCTCCTTGGCCCCTCCTCATTTTCTTTCTCCTCCTCCTTTTTCTCTCTTTCTACCTTTTGTTCCTCCCACATTTATATAAATATCAAAGTAGTTCTTTCTTTGTGTGTATCTCCCCTTTTATAGATGACTCCTCACCCCTTCTGATTTCAAGATAAGCTAATTCATGTCATCCCTTGGATCCAAACTTCAGAACTATATCTCCATCACTAAGGCTCAGCATGGGAGTACTGGGAGTATTTAGTTCAGTACTTTGGGAGAGAAAAGCAAACAAGTTTGAGTGAGGCCAGAACTTCAAGAGATCCTCACACAGACATACACACCGCAAAACACCAATACACATAAAATAAAATCATTTTTTTAAAAAAAAGGTAAATGTTCAACAAAAAAACTGACCATCATAATTTATTTATTATTAGTGTATATGTGGGCGCATGCCAGATTGAGATCAGGCATAGTGGCCCATACCTATAGTCCCAGAATTTGGGAATAAGAGGCAGCTGGATTGTAGTAAATTGAAATCTAGTATGGTCTACATAGTGAATTCCAGACCTGCAAATACCATGTGAAGAGAGGCTGTCTCAAAATGGGGAGGGCGGCACTGTAGGTGAATGATATGTGGAGTGTTTATAGCTAGAATTAAGGATTTAGAGAAAAGTCTAAACTTTGAGGAAAAGAAATTTAAAAATCACAAAAATGAAGAGTGGAGGTTAAGATAGAGGCATGAAGACTTGTTGGAGACACCAAAAGATACAGGCATCAAAGACCAGAATCAAAACTTTAGACAAAATCAGATATGCCCAAGAACTCCTGGTTTCTTATATCATCAAATCAATCAAATAATTTTAATCTATTGTAATTGCAAAAAGAAAGAAGTAAGGAAGGGAAAAAAGAAGAAAGAAAAGAAAAGAAAGAAAGAAAGGAAAGAAAATCCAATAACCACTGATCCACAAAAGAAAATACTCTCAGAAAGAGTCCCTTCCATATTCCTAATGTTAGAAAATGAGGAATGGTATAAATACAATCATACGACTGTTGAAAGGATTGGGTGCCTCAAATGTCTTACTTTCTCACATAGAAATGATGCTATAGATTTCCCATAAATCCTTTTGCACCCATGGTCTATGTGGTGATCTGCATGTGTTTCTATTCTTCTCATGTTAATTTTATCCTGTGTCATGGTTTTCATTTCTCTGCTTCAAGTGATCTCAGGTACTGTGACTACCCTCCCTGCTTTGATTGACAGTCTGTTTTCTCCTCTACAGTCTTACTTAATAACCCTTATGCCAGTCTCCATAAACAAAGTTGGCCTTCCAACATTAGAGACAAGGTCTGATATATACTATTTTGCAATTCATTAAATTCTATTTTATGATTCTGATAGCCTCCTGATCTTTGTTAATACAACTTTCGACTCCAATTCCATAATTTAATTCTACACTCATATGAAATAATTTATGCATTTCCAGTTTTACGTAAAATTTTATATTACTAAATTGTTCTTCAAGCTTTTGTTTTTTAATATTTGCATGTATACAATGTGATGTTTTGAAATGAAATTCAAACCTGAACTTGAAATTGATGTATTTCATATGTCCCTTATACTCATAGGCTGAAACACATAATATTTGTTTTGACTAATCACTTGAGGTCAAGTCTGTAAATTTCCATGTTATAACTGGACAGGAATCTTTCTTGGTTCCTTAATTTTGGAAGGCCCAGAGATATAGTGATAGAGACAGTTCAAGAATCAGTCAACTTAGTAAAACAAAGTGACAGTGCACTCCAGAGACTGACTCATGGTATAGGCCTGGCATTCATGCCAGGGTTCTGGGTTCTGAGCACCTAAGTAGTTTATCACAGTTCCTTCCCTTTTGTGATGTCATTGTTAATGTCCCCACCTTTTGTGTTCAATTGTATTGCACTTGATTTAGGACTAAGATGACTGTGTAGATTTTCTTTCCATGCTATCAGCATATTCATTGATGTGCACGAATGGCTGCTGGGAGTGTGTCCTAGAACCTTGATCTTTGATGCAGTAGGAACAATCAAAGGATGCTAACCACAAAGAGCATTTTAACTACCTAGAGACACAAGCACTATAAAGCAACTGCTGTTTCCCTAGTTCATGTACAACTCCCCAGCAAATCCACCAGACTGTACTTGTCTGTATATATATGATAGTGTCATGATTATTCCTGCCTAACTGCCTGCTCTCAATTTCTTTTCTCAAAAATTTAAGATTCAGATCTTTCAAAATAAGAGCAATAAGTTTGTTCTACAACAACTTCCTCCTGAAGGATTCCTTATGATCTTCAGGGTTATCAGGAAGGGGTGAAGATACCCTACCCTCTTGGATTACTAAGAAAAGGGGGCCCAGATCTTCTAGGTAAGGACTGAAATTCTGGGAAATCTTGTCTTGATGCATCCAAAGTCCAGAATTGGGTTAACTATAGGTAAGATTCTAAAATTTGGAAGTATTGGTAAAAAAAAAATCTCTTTTTATGCTTAAGAACACAACGAAAAAACAATCCCATTTGCAGAGATTCCACAAGGAAGGCAGAACAGTATGGAGCACCTGGGAGCATACTGACCACAGTGTAGTTTCTTCTTTACTAGTGTTGAAGCTTAGGCAGACCTTCCTATTTAAGAAACACCACATAGTCTCAGATAAGAAACTTCCTAGTGGAGCTATATATAGGCATGGCTGTTGAGAACACCAGTAAATTTATGAAGTACTGAAAGATCCCAGGGAGTCTAAAGAATAAATGAAGATGTATTAAATATCCAAAACATAATCATCATTAAGAAGAATGCACACGGAGGAAACAAACTCGACCTGGGGCAGAAGCCAGGAGCAAATCCAGCCCTGGGAGCCAACCCAGTCCTGGGACACTGATTGAGCCAACAACCTGACTCAGAGCCCGCGACCTCCACCGGAACCAGAGTGGGACTGAACCAGTTACCCAGGACAAGGAGAGAACGGGCTCTACCAGGAGCAGAAGATAGGAGTCAACCCGGTCGCGGGACTCGAGTGGATCAGGATTGACCCAGCGACCAGAACCAGAGCCAGCGATCTCCACCAGAACAGGTCTAACTCCAAGCCAGGGATATCTACAAGAGGAGATCCAGACCAAGATTTACAGAAACAGATCAAAGCCAGCAGCCTAGACCAAAGTAGGCTTGAGACAGCAAACTCCAAGAGAGCAGATCAAAATATGGGAACACTGAGCTACCTCCAGGAACAGGAATAACCAATGAAGTAACTCGAACTGGGACACTGACTGTACCACTAGGAAAACCATCTTAGCTTTTGATCTACTGACACATAGGAAATTATTCAACAGAATCTTAGACACCACCATCCATACCTATTAGAGGAAAAGATGAGAAGAAAAGGTAGGATCACAAGCTACACCACAAAGAACAACACAATACCAGTGAAACCCAAAGACCCTACAAAAGTAAGCCCGGAACAACCAAATATGGATGACCCAGAAGAAAATGATCTAAAAAATATCCACAAGAGAATATCTGAAATTATTAAAGATGAATTGATAAATTACCTTAAAGAAATGGAAGAAAAAACAAACAAAAAATTGGAAGATATCACCAAATCACTTAAAGACAACCAAAAAAAAGCACTCAAACATATAACAGAAACTATTCAGGCCTTGAAAACAGAGATAGAAAAAATAAAGAAAACACAAGCAGACGGAATTATAGAAACAGAAATCATGAGGAAAAGAACAGGAACCACAAACGCAAGTACAAACAACAGAATACAAGAAACGGAAGAGAGAATCTCAAGTGCGGAAGATAAAATAGAGGAAATAGACTCATCAGTTAAAGAAAACATTAAATCTAATAAAAGACTAACCCAAAATATCCAGGAAATATGGGACAACATAAAAAGGCCAAATCTTAGAATAATAGGTATAGAAAAAGGAGAAGAAGGTCAACTCAAGGGCACAGAAAATATATTTAACAAAATCATAGAAGAAAACTTTCCCTACCTAAAGAAAGGCATGCCTATGAAGATATAAGAAACTTACAGAACACCAAATAGACTGGATCCAAAAAAAATTCCTCTCACCACATAATAATCAAAACACTAAACATACAGAGTAAACAAAGAATATTAAGAGCTGCAAAGGAAAAAGGACAAGTAACATATAAAGGTAGACCTATGAGAATTACACCTGACTTTTCAGTGGAGACAATGAAAGCCAGAAGGTCATGGTCAAACATTATGCAGAAATTGAGAGACCATGGATGCCAGCCCAGGCTACTATACCCAGCAAAACTTTCGATCACCATAGAAGGACAAAACAAGATATCCCATGACAAATCTAGATTTCACCAATACCTAACCACAAACCCAGCCCTACACAAAATACTAGAAGGAAATCTCCAACCCAAGCAAGATGGCTACACCAACAAAAACACACACAATTGATGATCTAATTACAACAAATCCCGAAGAAGGAAAAAAATGCACAAAATAACATCACCAAATTAACAGGAGATAGCAACCACTGGTCATTAATATCTCTAAATATAAATGGACTCAACTCACCCATAAAAAGGCACAGGCTAACAGACTGAATACGAAAACAGAACCCATCCTTTCTCTGCATACAAGAAACGCATCTCAACCTCAAAGACAGACATCATCTCAAAGTAAAAGGTTGGGAAAAAATATACCAATCAAATGGACCTAAGAAACAAGCAGTTGTAGCTATCCTAATATCTAACAAAATAGACTTCAAGCTAAAATCAGTCAAAAGAGACAAAGAAGGACATTTCATATTAGTCACAGGGAAAATCCATTAAGAGGAAATTTCAATATTGAACATCTATGCTCCAAATACAAGGGCACCTTCATATGTCAAAGAAACACTTCAAAAGCTTAAATCATATATTAAACCCCACACACTAATAGTGGGAGACTTCAACACTCCCCTCTCACCACTGGACAGGTCAATCAGACAAAAAATGAACAGAGAAATAAGAGATCTAAAAGATGTTATGTCTCAAATGGACTTAACAGACATCTATAGAATATTCCATCCAAACAGAAAAGAATATACTTTCTTCTCAGCACTTCATGGAACCTTCTCAAAAATTGACCACATACTCGGTAACAAAACAAACCTCAAGAAATACAAAAAAATAATTGGAATAACCCAATGTACCTTATCAGATCACCATGCTTTAAAACTAGAAGTCAACAGCAATACTAATTCCAGAAAGCCCACAAACACATGGAAATTAAACAGTGCTCATCTGAATCATCAATGGGTCAAAGAAGAAATAAAGAGAGAAATTAAAGACTTCCTAAACTTCAATGAAAATGACCACACAACATACCCA
>PVIU01017145.1:0-42792 GCA_004026605.1 Ondatra zibethicus
GCAGGGCACCATGCCCTCTTTCAAGGAAGAAGGGGGAGGGAGGAGGGGTGGGGGGGTAGTGGGAGGGGACCGGGAGAAGGGGAAGAAAGGAAAAAAAATTTTATTTCTTTAATTATGTTCTTGAATGGAAAAAATAAAACAAAACAATGTATGGAAAGAAAATAAATAAATAAATAAATAAATCTAAAAAAAAAAAAGAGTTCATTTTCAGTGGGAGAGATTCCAGTGAGGTAAGCAGAATTTGCTTACAGAAAGCTTAATTTGTAAAGCTAATTCCTAAATAAGCAGATGGTCTACGTGAGGTAGGACATATTTGAAGATGGTTAGAACTTTTGATTCTTAAGAAAAGCTCTGATGAACAAGTTGTCTCAAACAAAAGTTTCCATGTATGAACATGCAGAACTCTCCAGCTGGATCTTGCTCAGTTTTGAAAAAGCAAATGAATATCAACAAATACACACTTGTAATTATACTCACAAACAACAGTCTGTTCTAAATACAATACACATTCTAGTTAGCTTTAACTTTAGATGAAGCCTAAAGTTATCTGAGAAGGGAGTCTCAGTTAGGTGAGAATGACTTTGATTTCTAATTGATGTATTATGTTCCATCCTACTGTAACTAGCATCATCTTCTGGAAGGGTAGACCTGAGGTTTACAAAAAGCTATCTAGGCCTGAGCCGGAAAGATAGAAAGCACCATGACGTCATGATTTCTGCTGTAATCCCTAGAGTGAGTTTGTTGGTCAGAGGTAATGTGTGTGGAAGAAACAGCAAGAAGGTTTGGCTTTAAGTTCTTGTCCTGACTTTCCTCAATGGTGGACTATAGTCTGTAAGCTGAAATAAATACTTTCCCTTCCCAAGTTGCTTTTGGAAAGAGTGTTTTATCTCAGCAATGGAAATAGAATGATAGGCTTTGAAAATGGACAAAACATGCCAACTTAAGAAAACCTGAATGCAGTGTGGGTTTTAAACTGCTGTTGCTGGTGGAATGTCCTCTGAAGCTCCCAGATGTGTTGCATATACTAATACCATCCAGTGCATTCAAGTCTTCCCACAGCAGCCATTCTGACATTGTGGGTTCCACA
Source organism: Ondatra zibethicus (assembly GCA_004026605.1). Lineage (NCBI taxonomy): Eukaryota > Metazoa > Chordata > Mammalia > Rodentia > Cricetidae > Ondatra > Ondatra zibethicus. Next base: position 1,088 of record PVIU01017145.1, read on the forward strand.
AAGGGAGAATGGTTTTGTTAGATGGTGTTGAAAATTAGCTCATTTCAGTGATGAGAAAAGTGATGGTCTGCAAGATTTAAAATATACGAAGAAAGGATAAATTAGTCTTTGTATGTCTTGTTGAATATCATCAAATAAATAAAATGTAATTCGTGACATTTTGAAATGCAAAATGTATTATATGAGCAAGGGCTGTGGTCATTCAATTTTGCTTTTCCTATTTAAATTTATTATCTTTTTTGAAATTTAACTTCATACACTATGATTCTTGTCCCTTTTGAGTGTGCCAGGAAATAATAGGTTACAAGTGTTTTTCTATTTTTGTATCTCAGAAACTAAAAGGGGAGTAGTCCTGATTGAGTCTTTTGGATTTAGTGCAATGACTCACACAAGTATTTTCAGAAGAGAGAAAAGGTGAATGACAGTGAAGAACCAGGGAATTTATGAGCTCAGATACACTGGGGATTTCATCGTCTGCTGGGATATTATCTTGATAAAGGCACTAAAGAAATAGGTTTCAAGTATTTTTTATTCCACAAAAAGAGAAACTTTTAAAAATAGATCCTCATGGCAGTTGTATAGCTACAAAAATGTATTTTAAGAGAGTAACATTTTAGTTAAAGCCTGGTACAATTGCACTGCTATTGTAAAATTTAAAAATATTTCCAGTATATTAATATTTTGCTATTCACCAAATACTGCCTTTGAAAGTAAAATAATTAAGTCATTTTCCTCTTTTTTGTGAGCTAACAAAAGTGCTCCTAATAGATGGAAGCTTTATATTTTATTAATAATTCAATGTATTTATATAATATGTAAAAATCATAAAAGTAAAAGATTCATATACTTTATTGAATTAAAGTAATTATTCAGTGTATAAGTCTATTTTTATTGATTTTTTTCTAAGATTTACTGATTAAATTTAATACACATGAGAATTTCTACCAACATGAAAATTTCATATAACTTTCACTGGAAATAGACTAATCTACTTAAAGGAAAGTTAAAGTTGTAAAAATAAAAAAAATCATATTATATGCTTCAGTTTCTGGGCATATAAATATAAATATCACTAGAAGTATATGTACAGGTTTAATTCTGTTAAGAATAAACTCACACCAAACATTACTTTGCAACCGACGTAAAAGATGGGTCAATTGAACAGTTTTCAGATATACAGTCATGCTACACTGCTTAATTGTCATTATACTGTTACATTCGAATGACGATATTCATCATTCCTGTAGCTTGTAGTAAAGTGAGTCCAGGGCTGTTGACTCTTGACTTGAGAACCTGGCAGCTTTAACTCTTTTCTCGGATTTAAGGTTGTTTCGTTGTTAACGCATTTACTGGAGAGATTGACTCCACACAAAACTCCTGGCAAAATAGAAAAATTCTAATAATAAAATTGCAAAATGTGCGGGATAATAATCACCATACAAGTTTTTGATTTTAAGGAAAAAAATGCATCTTTCTCCCATAACCACGCACAATATTTCCAAACAAACAAACAAACAAACAAAAAAACACTCAGGCGCACAAACTTCACCCACAAATATACACACACATGATAAATAGTTTAGGACATCAGGAACCGGGAGCGTCTCCTTACTCGCGCGAGGGCGCGCAGATGGTGGAGCCGGGTAGTGGCTGCTTGACGGCCGCTAGCGGCTGGAGCCGCACTGCGGGCGGGCGGGTCCCACGGGCGGCGGCGGGAGCGCGAGTCCGCCCGCGCCTTTCACCTTCCGGAGAAAACATTTCAAGCGGAGGAGGATCCGGTACCTCGGGATTCCGAAGTCTCCCGGTGTGAGAATCAAATTTCAAAATGGGCTGGAGCCTGCGCCCCGCTCCCACCCTCGAGGCGGTCGGGAGCAGTGGGAAGGCTCTGGGGTCCCGTAAGGCTCCGAGGACTGCCGAGGGGAGATGCTCTCTGGCAGAGACCCGAACCCTGGGGGCCACGGACGTGGAGACCTAGCTCGATTTCCACGCGGGCCAGCAAACCTGGCGCACACCGAGGTAGTTGGCGGGAAGGTACAGCAGAGAAGACGCGGGCGAAGGTCAGGGTCCGGGTTCGGGGTGGGTATCACCGGCCGCTGGCCGCATACTTGGCCTTGGTGATGAGAAAGAGCACGATGTCCTGGTGGCCCCCGAAAGCGGCGACGTGCTGCGCGCTCCAGCCGTCACCGAGGTGCTGGAGCGCCACTTGCTGTCCCTGAAAGGAGACTTCCTGGTTTCTGTGGTTCCAATTTTCTATGCAACCCCACACCCCTTGTTGTTTTGATCCTGGGAAATAAAAGGGAGGCTGAATTGTTCAAATTTAAATGAGATTTCCCCTTCGTAGAAGTACTGCTGACCCTGCGTGCAAAAATGGGGAGCACATGAGGACACAGGTGGGTGGAGGCCTTTTGTGCCGCCTGGTCATATTCTTTGGTCCTTCTGCAGCTTTTATGAACCAGTGTGGGAAGAATAGTGATAATGTCGTGACACTGGCAGACATTGAGACAAGCACAGATTACTTCAAAAGGAGTTCTGTATGTTTTTTCTACATGCAAATGCCTTTTTAATTATGTTAATTAATGTTAAGACTTCCTAGGCCTATGTCGAAGCTTCAAATGGGTCCTGGTTTAGTCTCTTCTGTCTGTATGAAGTCTGTGGCACACTCCTGAGTGTACTATATAGACTTGTAGCCCAGCATGAAAAATAAATTTTTCATTGGTCTTTTTATATTAAATATAAAAAAATAATCACCATACAATAAGAATATAAAATGATGTAACAACTGTACCCACTTTTATATCAGCAAAATAGGTTCATCAACTTGACAATAGAGAAAGTTCTAGGATTCTCCAATCTTAGACCACACAAAAATGCTACTATACTGAAATTAATGACAATGCATTTTAAACTTAAAAACAATCAATTATTTCTATCATTTTTCTTCATAAATTAAGGGAAAAGATCATAAAAACCTTCATATGAAGGTTTTAGTGCTAGTAGGCTTGATTTAACAAATTCAGTCAATGATAATAAACTTGATTTAACAAATTCTCCGTGTATAAATATTTCAAAGCACCTTGTATACTACAAATGTATATACTTTGTTTGGATTATAATGTTAAAAAAGTACATGTGAAGTATGCTGATGGAAGCTATCCTTGGAAGTATTTCATCTAATTCTCTTGTTCTCCAGACTATAATAGAAGCACAATAAGAAATAATATTCTAAAATTATCTTCATATGTAATCAACAAAGTAGGTGTAAAAGAATCCAGTTGGAGCACTTTCCAGCCTGATAGCATCCACCAGAGCGTGTAATATCGCAACCACCAAGGAAATAGGATGGAATAACCACCAGCACACAGGTCAGTGATATAAGCACAGAGAGACCTAGCAGATAACACAATGTTATCGATGAAGATTTACCCAGACACAAGAAGAAAACAGAAAGCGTTCAGGATATGATATCTATAGACAGTATACTGATACAAAACAAAATAGTGAAAATAACTAAATTTAAAAATGGGTACCAGGGCCCCCAAGATGGCTTTATTAAGTCATAAATTATGACTTAATAAATTTGATTTATTAATAAATATGATAAGACACATATCAAGTTATATGTCTCCAGGCCTGAAAGTACGAGTTAAATTTCTGGAACTCACAGTTTGAAAGAAAAGATCCAACTCCTACAAATTGTCTTCTGAACTCAACATGTATACTTGTGCATGCTTGTGAGCCCACACGCATGTGCATGTGCACACACACACACACACACACACAGAGAGAGAGAGAGAGAGAGAGAGAGAGAGACAGACAGACAGACAGAGAGAGACAGAGAGAGAAAGAGAGACAGAGACAGACACAGAGAGGGAGGGTGGAAGAACTAATGTAGACTTTTCTCCAAGGAGAAAAAGGCCCAACAGCTATATAAAAATGCTTAGTATCACTAATAACTGTGGAAATGCAAATGACAACCACAGAATATATCACATCACTCCAGTAGAAACAGTTTTTTTGTTGAAAGTGTGAAAGACAGAAATGAAGACTAGCTCAAAAGTGAAGCACTTGCCTAGATTTTCAGCTCTCTCGAGTTTAATCTTAAGTATCACTAAAAGTATAAACAAAGACAGGTGTTGGCAGGGAACACCAGAAAATGGAACTCAAGCAAAACATCATTCAGGTGGCAAAATTCTCCAAACAGGTGTCAAATTGCAGATGAGGGCTGAAGAGCTGTAGTGGATACCCTGCCTAGGTGCCTCCATAATCTTCTTTATGCATTTGCATACCTCTACATGCTTTCTAATATTTTCAAATGCAATTAATTAGAGTTCTTCAGGAGGATATTTGATAGCCATCTTCAATAATGTATTGTCACCCATTCATCATTAGAAACAGGATCTCTGGTCTGTCACATAACAATCAAGAGTGTCAGTTGTGAAGGGTTAGATGAATAGTGAATAAAAATATTGTGTCCTAGGAACCATCATGGACATTAAATACTCATAAACTGAATGTTCCAATCACTTACAGCTTTATGCTAAGACAGGACCTCCCAGAAAACAAAGTCATTTGAGGCTGTAAATGTGACATCATCAATTAAAAGTCTAGAGTCTTTGTGAGGTAAAAGTCACCAAGTTTTACCCACAGGGAAGAAGGATGCTCTGAGGACACAGATCAGAAACTACAGGCCATAGAGGAAATCTTCAGCAAAAACCAGGCCAAGAGCACTCAGTCCTTGATGTTTCTCCCATCAGCATATTTATGGTATTCTGTTAAAGTGGTCCTTCCAGACGACAGAAGAACAGACCTGCAGATATGTTCACACAATAGATAGGTTAGTAGAGAATGGATAAATGACAAAGAGGTGTAGTTAGATGGAAGGTATATGGATGACAAACAGATGACAAACAATAGAAATTTGGCAGACATTGATTATTGATCATAAGAGATAAAGAAATGACAGATGTGATGGATGAAAAATAGATAGTGACAGAAAAAAGATAGATACTGTGGATAACATGGATGTGCAGATGACGCTAATATTTCATTTATTTAGTTTCTTTTCCTAGTACTGAGAGTGCTAGATAAGCATTGATTTTAATATAATTTTGAGGCATATTTCTCTCCATTGTACTGACTGATCAATTAGTTCTGTGGTCAAGAAATACCCTCTACCCTACCCTCAGCCTCCAAACAGGTGTCAAATTGCAGATGAAGGCTGAACAGCTGTAGTGACTTGAGACTCAGTACAGTTAAATTTCCTGTATTTAGAGGGGTCCTTCTCTACAGCTTGTACAGTGGCTGTACCAGTAGAGATCTATCTAATTATGCACAATGTTCTTTTTTTTCCACCAACACTTACTACTTGTCATTTTGATAACAGTCATCTTAGTGTGAGGTTACAGCATTCTTGTGGTTTCGAACATGTTTTCTTTTTCAAATGTTTTTTTTCCAAAATGTCTACTCATGATCTTTGAACAATTTTGCAGTCACCTTAAATTGCATCATTTGCAAGAGAATAGGTAGAAATAAATATCCAAAATGTAGCAGAAGCTACATTCATAAATAAAAATGTTATGTTTCCTTTGATACATGGGATCTAAATTCAAAAGGAAAAGACTCTGAAACAGGAAGGGTGGTATATGAGGAGAAGGAACAAACTGTAGTGTAAGATAAAAGATAATAATGACAGATTAGATAAAGTCAAAATGTTTGTTCATGGAAATTTCACAATGAAATCATTATTCCGTACAAGTACATATTAATATAGCAGACAGGTGTCATAAAAAGACAATAAGTGATAATAATGATATCATAAGTCACTGAGATGCTGTGCTGTCACTTGCACACATGACTTCATTGACTACATATGTTGTGAAGTAATAGTCTGCTCATTTGGATGGTGCTGGGATTTATTCCAGGACTGCACACTACAAGCAAACCCTTTGCCATTTATTCTATTACCTAGGCATCGTTTTGTAGTGATGAATATTAGGGATCAAGAATGGGTTCTTAGATTTGAATGTATGAGTATAGACATAGATATAGGTCTGTGTGCATTCATTACTTGATTATAAATCGCAAGAACTAAAAGAATTTAAAAATATGATTGCGTCAAATGCCTCATTTTAACGAGTGTATTACCTACTATTGCTACATCAGTCCTCCATTCATTTAACATCATCTAACTGGTTTTCCTCCTAAGAAAACGTTGTTGTGTTACCTGATCATGGTTGTCAAGTTGACAAACCAGGAAGAGGGAACCTCTGTTTTAGAGTGATTTCTGTATCTCACCGTTTTCTTGATTATCAATTGATGTGAGAAGGTCCAACATACTATGGGCAGTGCCATCACTAGGCAGGTGGGCCTGGTCTCTGGAAGAAAGATAGCTGTACTGAGCCTGGGAGCAAACCAGTAAGAGTATGCCACCACGGACTCTGCTTCAGTTCCTGCCTATAGGTTCCTCACTTGAGCTCCTTTTCTGGTTCCCGAATGATGGGCTATAGCATAAGTCAAAGGAATCCTTTCTTCCCGCAGTTACTTTTGGACAGTGTTTTATCACATTAGTAGAGAAGACAGTTATGGTATTTATTTTCTGAACAGCTAGAGTTCCCTCCCATGTTCAGGGAGAAGGGATTCTGCTCATCTCTTAGCTCTGAAACTTCGGAGTGAGAAAGAAAACTTCCCCCTCTGAGGAGGCAGCTGACTGCTTCTGTGCATTATGTCTTAATCTCTGTACAAAAGGTTTTTATAAGTTCGGTTTCCATAAGTTATCAACATCCACTTAACAGTTGAGAGAGATAAAAGCAAGGCTTTAGGCCAAATTAAATCATTTTTTTTAATAAGAATGGAAATTCAAATCTGCCATAAGAAAGAATTGCAGCTGAGCAAACGACTATTATATTCATACACTAAATATTTCATTTCGCCATTTGTTTGAAAATATTGCCAGTACTTATGAAAAATTAATTCTTTTTTATACTGCTTTAAAGCAATGATGTTTCCATTAAATGAAGGTCGCTTCCAACCTGATTTTCCATCATTACCTCAGGATGTTCACATGTAACACAGAAAACAGTGTGTTCTCTGTGATTATCATCATAGGAGACTATTCATTTGCTAAGATGTGAAATGTTTAGCAAACAAATCCGTTCTACACCAAGGCAGCCTTTTAAATTTAGAATCATGCACAATTTTAAGCCATTTTCAAGTTTTTTTAACATATGTCAATTAAGTAAATTTTACATTATAATATTTGACTTAACATTGAAAGTCTTCAAAACTAGTATTGACAACATTGTTATGAGCAGCAAGATAATGAAGGAAGAATCTTGAGACTGAAAGGGTAGATTTCACTTATCTGAGTGTCAGTGAATAAACGACACTAATGTAAATGCAGGTTGAGAGCATCCAGCTAACCGGAGTCTTCAATCAGATGTTCAGGCTAAGCACTACGTGTTTCATAGTGTTAAGAGGATGTGAATTATATTGGATTGTTATAAGAGTAATTCTGTACAATGTACGAATGCACGTTGTACCTTTAGATTGGATCTGTGACTGATGATATGCAGAGCAGATTATCAGTGGATGTGACATTTCATAAAATTTAACCTGATGCACGGCATATATCTCAACTTCAGTGTTGAGTGATTGCTTTTTCTGAATAACAGGATCATAAATTAGTAGAATTATTGCTTACCTGAAGAGAAAGATTGCTTCAGTTTGTACTACACAGCGTGAAGTACGTAATTCATATACAAGAAGCGCTTTGTTTACACTTGAGATGTTATGCACACAATAATTTAGATACAGGTAATATTATTTTCTCTGGAAAAACTCAAAATTATATTAAAATTATGTAATGATCTGCAGAAAAGTCAGGAAGAGAGCAGATAATGAAAGTGCATTGGATCACTGAGGAAGCAAATGAACTTGGAGTGAAGATGCTTTTCTGTCCCATCTCTTTTTTCCCTTCCCTTCTGGTGGTAGAGACTTACTGTACTTATTTGTTCTTCCATTACATTGTTCACAGTATGGAAGCAAACATAGAACCTACCTCATTATGAATACTGTGCATATAATATAAATACACCAAAGAGTCTACAAAGGACTTGGAGTCAGTAACTCACAAGAAAACTTAGTAAAAATATTTCGTGATAAATCAACTGATACATAGGGATATATCAAACTCAAAGATGGAAAATATAGAAATTTAGTTGAGGGAAAAATTATATCAACACAAACATATCAAAGTCATAAATTATTATAGAAAGGAAAATTATTTAATAGAAATTTATGAGCTCAATCATAATTTCCAAAAAATACAATAAATTTAGCATGTTTTTGGCAAGAGTTTACACTTTGCAAAAAAGGATACCTGTTTCAATCAGGAAAAAGTGATATTTGATTGAAAATAAGTGTTAAGCATTATAATATTTTTATGTACATCAAGGTCAACACAATCACATAACGTTTCATTTAGTATGGCACAAATGGCATAGTATACTTGGCAATCCTTGTGCAAATGTGTCCTGACAAGATTTCTGCTCAATAGAAAGAGAACAGACACTTAGTAAAAAAAGAATGTGACATTTTGGCAAGTAATGTATTTTTTTAAGCAACTTAATAGAACATGAGGAAAGTTCATATTTTCTTTTCCTTACTCCTGCTGCTGATCTTTCTTTGGTAAAATGCTGCTAGAAACATTATGGTTAATGTTTTCATTTTGTAATTAAAATATGAAGCAAAGTAAAAAATATCCCCTCAAACAAAATTACTTATGAAAGTTTCTCTGGTGAAGTCCTCTTAACTCACTGTGTAAGAAATACTAACTTTTAGCATTTGTTACACCATCTTTAAGAAAGAGTGCTGCTCTCCCACACAACACATTTTCTAACCTTTTATTTCCCACTGGATTTCTATGTGGAATTTTCAGAGGACGGCCCATCAGAAGCTGTGCTCTGGATAGTAGCTCACTTGAAAGTCAGAGGGCATTGACTTTAATCTTCCAACAGAAATATCTGAAAGATTTGAGTAAAGTCTTAAATAATGCTCGACATTACAACAAGAGTCATCCTGTTTTTCAGAGTTCTTTTCCTTTTAATCAATCATCTTGAAAGGATTAAATCCTGTCCACCATCACCAGCATTCATGAATACTCACACACTTACATGAAAGGTAGGAGAAACAAAGCAAAGTCATTACAATACGATGGGGACCTTGTAGGCTTTCCTAGCCTCACTGAGATTAGAACAGCTTGGCTTTGCATTGAAGTGTACGGGTTTGTCTGTTCTGTAGATACTTACAGTAGGTCAGAAAGAGAGTTGCAGATATTCACTTTAGATCCTTGTACACTGTTTCTGAAGGATTAGATGATGGCCATTGATGTGGGGAAATTACAATATTGGAGGGAGGAAGAAACAAGAGAAATAGGAATTTTACTGTTAGTCTGTCTTGCTCCCTCTCTCTCCCTTTTTCTCTTTTCCTCCCTCCCTCCCTCCTTCTCTCCCTCCTTCCCTCCCTCCCTCCCTCCCTCTCTCCCTCCCTCCCTCTCTCTAATCATAGTTAGATATTCTTTATGAATTCTAGGACTAAAAAAGTATATTGCTATGCTCAAGCTTGACTTTTTTTAAAGGCCAAAAGAGTCTGTAACAGACTCCTGCAACTCTACTTCTGAAATAGAGATGCAGTATAGAGTCTCTATGTCCAGTAAGCCCTGATGTTTTATGTAGGAAGAGAAGAAAAACTAGAATCAAAGGTCCTGAAAGTTGTTAGACTAGTCTGGGAGCAATATAAAAGCACAGCTCAGCCCTCATCAGAAAGGCTTCTTCCTGTAGTAGATGTGAATTAAACGCAGAGACCCACAACTGAGAGAGAGAGAAAGAGAGATTTTGAAAAGCTCAGTCCTAAATGGAAAGTTGTCATGAAACCCCTCTCCTCAGGGCTCTAGAATCTATGTGGAAGAGGATGCAGAAAGATTGTAAGAGCCACAGGTAGTACATGACTCCAAGGAAACTGTATTCCAGACACAGCAGCTCTGATTCCTACGCGAACTCACGGAGACTGTGGTAGCATTCAGGAAACCTGTACAATTTCTAGCCAAACAGGTTCTCAGCACTGATAAAGAGAAGTAGACACAATATTCCACCTCTAACAGAATTGCTATTAGTAATTTACCTACCAGGAAAGGGAACATCAGTTTTCTCCAGAAGAGTATTGCAAGGATATATCAGTCACATTCCAGAGGACTAGCCGGACAACACAAAACAAACTCCATATTTTTTGTGTATTGTTCTGTTTGAATTATTTTTTTCTTGTTGATTTTTTTCTCATTTTTTCAGATCACTCATCTGTTTTGATTTTTTATGGTATGTTATTGATTTTTTTCCCTTGGGGAACTTGAGAAACAGTGAGAAAGATGAAGTTAGGTGGATGAGTAGAGGGGGAGGATCCGGGAAGAGTTGAGGAAGGAGAAATAAAATTATCAGAATATATTGCATAAAATAGATTTTAGATAGATAATTTTAAAGAAACCAGCCATCCTTGTTGTAGAAATGAGAATGATTATAAGTTGGGCATTGGAAAGAGACCACTTTGAGGAAAGTAACATTTAAGCTGCACTAATAGAAAAACTGATGCTGTGGAAGGAGACGCTTGATAAACATACTTTTTTTAAAAAATAGAGCTGGAGAGTCCCTGCTGCGTGGAGCAGGTCCAGAAGAGGCAAGCGTAGTAAAGGTTTGGAGACAGAGCTATAGACCCAGTAATGCATTCTTAGAAATAGAGTAACTGTGTGCTCTATTTTACCATGGACACAAATTATTCATGTCTATTTTATTTTTGTATTTATTAATAATGTCACATCGTAGCCTTTCAGTTTTCTAACATGGAGAAAAATAGTGCAGATGCTTAATGTGTGGGTTTTATAAAACATGGGATATGTCCTTGCTACTTAAAGTTTCAACATAACTTTTAAACACATTGTTCTAGGTCTTTTGTGTTTGATATTTGTTTTATTTTTCTTGTTTTTGTTTTGGTGTGCGAGTGTGTTTTCTTTGTTTTATTTTATTTATTTTAAAACAAAAGAAAACAAACTATAATTTTTATTTTACATACCAATTCCAGTTCCCATTCCCTCCCCTCCTCTCATTGCCTCTACTTTTCCCCCAGCCCACTCTCCCATCTACTCCACATTGCTCTGAGGAAGGACCAAGGCCCTCCCTATTAATTTTGAGACAGAGTCTCACAGAGGCCCAGGCTAGTCTCCTCCCTATTGTGTCTCCAGAGGGCTGGGATTGCAGATATGCTTCACATCCAGTGAACCTCCACACATTCTATATAGATTAAAACATGGATAATGCTATAAGAAAAAGGAGGTATTTATTGACCTTGTGAAGGATGACGGTAGCCTAGTCCAGGAAAACAAGTAGTAAACTTAGAAGATAAATAGAAGCTTTGAATTTCTAGGCCCCCAGAAACTGAATATAGGAAGTGAGACACCAAAGACTTACTGCTATTGTGTCTAGTGTACATTTCCCTGTTAGGTCATGCAGATGTGCACTAGATGAATCACGAAGTCTTAACCTCTGCATCCTGCACAGAGCACAGGGAAGTCCCAGCTACATATTCTGTAGGTCCTCAGTTGGGACTGAAGAATCAGCTTACTCCAAGTCTCTAGGGCAGGACACTAGAGACAAATACAAATGTAAGGAACGATTATCAAACTGAAGGACACTACATTCCTTCCACCACAGAACAAGCGAAACATTTTAATTAAGCCATCCATTTCACTTGCACTTTTTGCATTCCCAGTCATCATAGAATGCTTACCTATGCTACTTTCTCTACTAGCAATATTTTTTCACGAAGAGAAAGACAGCCATTCATGTCTTTGCGGTATAAACGTTGGTGACTGCTCTACCCAGGGTATATATTTAATTTTTCCATGCCCCAGACTCATTTTCTTGTGTGGGGTAGGATAAACGTTGGTGGAGGCTACCTGGTACTCCTGCTGCAGTGTCTCCCTCTCTGTTTATCACTCCATAATTTATGAAGCACTTTTTATTCATACTGCACATTCAAGAGAAACCTTTTGCTGAGCTGAATATTGAAGCTTTGTGCTCCATAAATTTGAAAAGCTTAATTTTCAAACTAAGACAAATCACTGGAAATCAATCCAGAAGTCATTTATTTTTTGAAGTAGACATGTTTAAGTTCTTTTGGGAGAAAATATTCATGCTCTTACCTTAGAGACCTTTTGAATAAGGTGTCGCATGTGGCTATTGTGACAGATATTTCCATAGTGGATTTAGCAGGGTTTCTTGAGCACGTGCAGATGCTTACTTATGTCCACAGGTGATCCACCAGTGAGATTCATGCAGCTGGCATGCCAAGTAGATTGAGCAGTTTACATAACAGCAACAAGGATTGGAACATAAGGTACAAACTGCTTCATTCTCTGGACCTACTTCACTGCATATTTAGGAAAAACAAGGATTCTCGTTCTTCATTACTCCTAAAGCAAAAAGGATTCTTCAAGTAGGAATTCTGGTCAAGGCCTTGCTAATGTCTCACAATTAGGAGAGACAGGTGAGTATCTTCAGTACAAGGTGGCCCAAGCATCAGTGAGATCAGAGCACTTCGAGTTGAGGTCTCTAGTCAGCAGAGATTGTCACGACTCCTCTGTCTCTGAACATTGCCTGGGAGCCCCCTTGGAAGACAAAGATAACAGGGTAGATCAGGTTCCAAAGAGTGTTCTCACACATGAATCACAGTGATATTTTATTTCCTCATGCAAAGCATTACTAATTCATCACACGTTGATTTCATAATCCATAATTCTATCATAATTTTATTAAAGTATTATTGGAAAGCTGCCTTTCCACCACAAATCCTTATAGAAAAAATTCTAACACTAGGGAAATGAGCTAACTATGCTATTATATAAGAACACATGTACCCTGTGTGAAGAAACCTTAACTCAACCAAATAAAACTAAAACAAAACAGAAACACAAGACAAAAGGAGTAAGCAATTAAAATTATTGCAATTTACATATTCCTTTCATTGGGTGTTAATTATTTCTGTACTTCTTTTTATTATTTTATTTTTTTAAATTCTTGTATGTGTGTCTGTGTGTTCATGATTCATGTGATATGTTTACACAGCACAAGTATGTGGAGTTCTTTCCTTTCCCTTGAAATGTGTTCTGGGTTTAAACCCAGGCTGTCAGACTTGTTTGCCAAGCATCTATGTACACTGATTTTCACCTTGTTACTCTGAAAAAAGTGTGAAATGGTTGTGTTACTTCTTTTTTCCTGTTTTTCCTTATTGCACATTTTATTTCAGAATTTCCTACCTTGCTTTTGCTATTATCCATGGAAATGTTATGCAGTTTTCTTTGAAATAAAAAAGAATTGTGTATTCCTATTTCTAGTGTTAAATACATTGTCTTCAAAATGGATTTCTTCACAAATATTTCATTCTTAAATGAAATATTTCTTTTGTGAGAGCAAGTCCCAAGAGATTCAGTTGCGGACTACAGAGAAGAAATGATGGTATCACCTTGGTGACAGGGAAAGTGGGGGACAGGACAATCCATGAGAAGACTTCTGTGATTCACCATAAAGGATGATGGGCTTGATGTTCACAACAGAATCTTTCCTATGTGGAAAGAAAGTCATTTAAACTGTGGAAGCAGATGTCATGATTAAGCCATATATGCTACACACCAAATCTGAGAGTCATGAATCTGAGAAGGGGAGGACTTGGGGGCTTCCTTATAGTTATGGGAGGAAGAGAAGAAAGGAAGAGGGAAGTGAGCACACAGACAAATTACACACATGCATGAAATTGTCAAAGAAACACATAATTTTAAGGGAGGAGTGATCAAGTAAAAGCTCTATTCACACCCAGGACAGAATTCTTCTGGGCACTGCCAGAATATATGTCTTCCCATCTCTTTCATTAAAGAAGTAACTACAAATATCTCACTCTGGGACACACTGGGAGATGGGGTCTTCCCAGTACCAATTAAACAAAAATGAAGCCATTACTGTGGCACTGATCAAGTATGGCTGCTGAAGTTATAAGTGAGCTGATGTGGTCATAAACAACCAGAGAAAAGATGAGAGGAAAACCCAGGGAAAAGACGGCTGTGTCCTTAAATCATGGGATTCAAACTCTCACGGGAACTCACCATAACAGTCCTCAACCTGCTAGCACTGTAGGAACACAAATGTCTATTGTTTAAGTGCAAATTTTGTGGAAATTTGTTGGGATATAAAGTAATTCACATATATTAACAGAAGATTTCAAGTGGTACTCAGTGATCTATTTCATTCAATATTTACCATTTTTATTAAATATATATCGGGAAATTTGATGGGCCATTGTTCCAAGTGCAAAAAGACCATATCCTTAACACTGTTGCTGTGGTTGGCAAAGACTTGAAATACAAGTAGATAAGAAATGGATTAACTACGATCATTATAAATACAAACATTAGGGAAAAAAAGGTAGGTGAGACAAAAATGTGATACAGGCATGGCGGTGGGAATATGAAGCACTTGTTTGTAGCTGGAGGTTTCTCTCCTGCCCACCAGTTCCCAAATAACCACTCTGAGGCTTAATATTAATTACAAATTGTTTGGCCTATCAGCTCTGGATTATTATTGACTAGCTATTACAACTTAAATTAACTCACTTCTATTAATGCATGTATCACCACATGGCCCATAGCTTACTGGGGGTGCTCTGGCATGTTGCATTTTGGGTGCTGCTGGCATCTCCCTTGACGCCAGCCTCTTTCTCCCTGTAACTCTGCTTGGATTTTCTGCCTGGTTGTGGTCTACCTGCCTATTGGCCAAATCAGCTTCTTTATTAACCAATGGTAATAAAACACATTCACAGCCTACAGAGGGGCATCCCACATCACTGATCAGCAAAGAGGAAGCAAAGAGGAAGAGATGAAAGTTGGGGGCTCTCCTGGCTTCCCCCCTTCTCCATTTTTATTCAGTCTGAAGTTAAGCATGTGGGACAATGTCTTTGATCTTCACAGTGGATCCTCTCTTGCCAAGTACACCTGAAGATGTCCTTACAACCAGGCTCAGAAGTGTGTGTTCTGGATAAGTCCCAGTCTAGTTACACTGACAGTGATGAAACATCAAATTGTGTGTACTGGAACTTATTCTCATGTTTAAACCTTCCCATGAAGGAATTAGGAAGCATGTAGATGAATATATACACTTTATATAATTAGACAATGTCAAGAAAGTTAAACATTGGGAGCCATTCCACTATAAGTTATCTTTTGCACATTTTATTGCTTAGAGTACTGCATGACAATTTTCTTATTTGGGTAAGTGAATGCAAGAACTGTCTTTAAATATTACAAAATACTACATTTGGTTTATTAAAAATATAAAGTGTGTGATGAGTGTTATTTATTAGGAGCTTAAAATTTGGTGTAAGCTCTGTGGATTCTATTTGTGTTTAAAAAAGTAGAGGAGCCTCCTTAAGTAAAGGAAATATACATTTTGAGGTAAAGAAAATCTGGTGTCTGTCTCTATCTCCATCCATCGGAAGAAATTTCTATGGTGATGATCAAGATATTCATCAATGTAACTATGGGACCACATTCACATCAGAGCAATGGACTGAGCTCCCAAGGTCCAGTCGAAGAGCAGAAGGTGGGAGAAGATGAGCAAGGAAATCGGTACCGGGAGAGGCTGGTCCACCAACCATGACATTGTGCCTGATCTAATGGGAGCTCACCAAATCCAGCTGGACCAGGACTGAATGAGCATATGATCAAACCGGAATCTCTGAATGTGGCTGTCAGTGGGGGCTGACTGAGAAGCCAATGATAATGGCACTGGGACCTATCTCTTCTGCATGTAGTAGCTTTTTGGGAATCTAGTCTATAAGGATGCACACCTTCCTAGGCTGGGATGGAGGTGGGAGGACCTTGGACTTCCCACAGGGCAGGGTACCCTCCCCCCTCTTAAGGAAGCAGGGGGAGGGAGGAGGGTTAGTGGGGGAGTGGGAGGGGACTGGGAGAAGGGGAGGAAGTGTAAATTTTTTTGAATGAAAAATAAAAGAATATATATAAAAAAGAAAATCTGGTGTAGTATGTAACAAATATTACAGGGAATGAAGCTCAGTCAGATGACTGTAACAGCAGGGGTCAGACTGAGGTGAAATAGCAAACATTAACTTGTGAATGGGGCATTGCTGGTTGATCTCAGAGTATGGCCTATGCCTCCTTTGTCTTGGAGAAGAAGTGAGAAAACTGCAGGAGAAATCCTTTTGATGAATATAGCCTGTAGGATGTGACTAAGAAAGAAATTTATTTAAGGAATTAAAAAAGTAGACAGTTCCCTTGTTGTTTGACAAATTTCTTTGTCTTTGTTTCTTTCCAAAGGCATCTGACAGAGAAGAAAAACCTGGTTTGTTCTCTTTCACCAGATTTGCTGCAGAAAATTGTGTAATCTCAGGGACTCTGTTAATTGACTAAACACTATGAAAAGAAAGTGCAGAAGGATAACTTTGATCATGTTGTCCTTTCCTTTGAGATCTAGAAGGTACAGAACAGGTACAGCAGACAGCTAGCTTCTGCCCTCAGCTGTATGAGAACGATTCCAGACAATACTGTGTCAGCTCTTCAAACTCTCTTTGAAAAGGCAAAGCACATATCCAGTGCTCACTAAATAGATTATTAATAATCTCTCAAATGCATCACAGGGATATGGTGACAGATGTCAGAATTGGAACTCCTATTTTTCTTCTCTCGTTTTCTTATGATAATAATAAACAAATAAAAATCTCTGCATGCCATTTCCCATACAAAATATATTTTTATATGTATTGCCTTATTTAATTATCATTGAAAATTACTAAAGATATTGTCACGGTAATGTTATTTGGTAGAAAACTGCCTTGGGGGACAGATACACACATACTAAGGTAGCATACCTAATCTGTGACTAAGAGTGTTGACATCCTTGCATGATTCCTGTCTCTTCGCAGGAATAAAACATTACGTAACACAATAATGATTTAATTAACTACAAAGTTGTTAGTTATGGGTAATTTTGGCTCACATGTTATTTTTCAACCTTAAAATATACAAGCTTGGCAAGGTGGCAGTATCATAAGAATAGCCCATGTCGGTAGAATCCCAATCGCTCTTGCATGCCCACAGTCATGAGTCATAGGATGATTTCTGTGATATAGGTGGGTTATAACTTCATTTATTTCCTCGGGAACACTATGCCAGTGGTGGAAGGAATCAATAGCTCAGAGTCTCTGAGATACTGGATATAATCACAGTAAAGAGGAAAAGGTTCATTTTGGATCCTGGTTACAAAGATTTACATTTCTGGTTTGCTGACATCATTATTCTAGGTCTGAGGTGAGGCTCATCATGGGTGGCTGCTCAATGGTGACAGCAGACAGAGGAGAAAGAGAAAGTGTGGGCTGGAAAATTAGAGAAGATTGGGAGATGGGAATAGACAGGGCTGGGAGTTTTGAATAAAAGGATTGGGAGATGGAGATGGGGTGGGAGATGGACCCAGAGAGGACTGGGAGGAAGGGATAGATGGGGTGGAGAGAAGAAGATAGAGGGATTGGGAAAATAAAGATATGGGGGTGGGGAGATAAAGATAGAGGAGGTAGATGATTAAGATTGGTTAGGTGACAGAAATGGGGACTTCAGGAGCAAACTGAATTTTACAGAATCTCTAATTTTATTGAAATTCATCCAACTTTGAAGAAACCTACATAGTACTGGTACTACATAGTAGTGGCACTAGTGTAGTTATGATATAGTTATGGGGGTATTAATATTTAATCACATTTATGGCTTTGCACAAAGTAGAGTTAGACATTAGTGTCATGTGGGGGACAAAGTAAGAGAAGATGCTTGTCTGATGGAGTGAAGACGAGGAAGTAGAGATGTGTGCATGGGATTGAGGCAAAACTTTGGAACCTGTCCAGTGGTGTGCGCGGAGTAGCAAGGATGGAGAAAAGTATTAAGGATAGTGCTTGGGAAATCTTATTAGGAGCATGTTAAATAGAGTGACACTTACTGAAAAGATGAAAAAGATAATAGGCATACGAATTAAAGTTGACTTTAACCCACCTCCTGTAATTAAACTTTGACCAATTATATGACATATCAGCCTTGAACACTTATGATAAAAGATGCACAGATGCACGGTTTTAATAAATCTGAATGATGTGTGAACCCTGATGCACTTATACCACACACTAAACTCCAATGAGATTCCACAAAAATAAGAAGAGAAATAGTGAGGGCATTCCCATCAAAATTATCTTGAAAACTACAAAAACACTGAGAAGACACCAGCTGTTTAAAAATACCTTTAAAAGGATAATGCACATTAGCATATGAGTAATAACAATGTACAAAATGAAATATCAAAATTTCTCCAAAGTAATTATAAATGAGATATGTTACATAATCAAGCTAAAATATTATTAAACATGTATATTAAATAATGCATGAAATATGCAAACTCATGTCAAAAATCATAGTGAAAATAATGAATGACCTAAACAAAAATATTCAGCAACAAAGTATCAGGTAATGTTTAATGATAAATATCTGTGAATTGATCCCATGAGCAAATTAATTACTCTACATCATAAAATTCAAGTTCAAAGAGCACTGTGATTTGAAGATAGTGATTAATTAAACCCTTCATTTTCTGTATAGATGCACAAGAGATGCTTGATGATATAGAGTGAGTAATGATAGTTTGCAAAATTAAAAATCCTTAATTAAACTTCAAGGACAAACAATAAACTTGAGCTTACAGATAGTTACTTAACGAGAAAGCTACTTGATAACAGATGAACCTGTTCTGAAAGGTAGAACTTTATTTAAATGAGAAACATTAAAGTGCTTCACTCTCAGTTCAGAAGGGAGACAACTAAGCCTTCCATTCCCTCAGCTTTCTGCTGCTGTGTTTGAACTGCTCTAGTACTAAAACACCTAGGCCAGATAGCAAATAGTACACACACACACACACACACACACACACACACACACACACACACACACACACACACACACACACAGTATCTAATGAGTGAGTTGCAAACCTAACAAATCAGTGCATGAATCTCTATGCCCATGGTGTTGCATATAAATCATCCCAGGACTCTGGAGTTTGTAACAGGAAGATCATGAATTCAAAGTCAGTCTGAGAAACACAGAATTATTCTGTCTCAAAAACATCAAAAAATATAATGTTCACAATTAAGTCATTTGGTAATATAAAAAGACAAAATTAACACAAAAGTAAATAATTTTATACATATAAAAAACTCAGAAGAAATAATGGTAGATAATTTTTAATTTACTGTGCAAAAGAAACTAGGACACATATGGATATTAATCAAGACACGTTCAAAACACATTTATGAAAATCACACTGAACACCCCAGACACGATAAAAGATTCTCACCAAACCCACGTCTGACAGAGGCCTGATCCCCTGGATCTCTCAAGGAAAAGAAAAAGTACAGCAACTAAGAAAATATATCAAGTCCATGAACAGAGAAAAATGATACTTAACAGATTTGGTCACTACAATGAGACTCAGCTGTCCCAACAAAGACAAACACAATAAAACACTGATGGAAAGTTCACAAACTGATCCACACAATCTACCCCTAATTGTCTTGGAAACCTGGGAAAGGATGGAAGTTGGGAAACCAGAGAAGTTAGCATATAAAGTTCCTTATAGGGATCACTACTGTTTTAATATAAATGGTTAGAAAATTAATGTTATAGAAATGCAAACTGAGAGCAGACTAATATGAATATACATACATACACAAACATATAGTATAAAATAATGATTCTGTAGGAACCTACTAGAAACAAAGATTTAATGAATTTAAAACAAATAGAGAACCTTGTGGAAGGTTGGTAGATGGAAACTATTCTTTAAACTGTGTGAAACTTAGATAAAAATGAATGCCTCTTAATTATATAGATAGGCAATCTAGGCTCCATTATTGAACCTCATGTTACATTCCACATAATGAGCCTGTGATTTGTAGTGGTCCAGAAGCATGGACACTGTTTATGTTCCTGATTTAGTCAGGTAAGATATAAAGTTTACATTGCTCTCCTTGAGAGTTATTTAAGTTATTCTGGGCATGCAAAAAGATGAGAGAATTCTATCCTAATGGAATTAATTTTGGTCTAGCATTTAATTGGGGAACACTAATAGGAACCAATCAACACTCTATATTACTTCTCTATCAAGATAAACAACTATGCTACACAAATCTTAATTTTGATGTCACCAAGAGTTCAAAGGACTTTCATGCTTTTCTGGGTTTTCTTTAGACTGTGCCCCAGAGTCCCAGGAGGGGCATCTCCATTCCCCTCTCCTGTTAGCAATCCTTCAAAGGGAGAAACACAAAGAGCTGCCTGTAGGTCCTATTTCCTTCCTTCATCTCCTCCTTTCTTCTGTTCCATTTCCAAACGGACCCTTGGGCAGATGAAGAAAGGGAGGCTACAGAAACTGCCTGAGACGCTTAGCTGAAAGGGTCATCAGGGAAGGGGAAGTGCTGTCAGGGACAGATAGAAGAAATGCAGGAAAAAGGAAAACAAAATACAGAATGTTACCTCAGTTGTGATTTTATTTTAGCAAGTTATCTATGGATATATAATGAGAGTTAGTTATGGATTTATTTAGTTTCATGCAGCTTTACATTAGGGGTGTATTTAAGACTTCTAGGGGCATTTTTAAAAATTTATTTACTTTTGCTCTCCCTTTGGCCTCTGCTTTTCCAAATGCCGCAGACTGAGTTCAGGTTCTCACACATATCAGACAAGTACTCACCATGAGATGTATTCACCTCTCTTTTACTCTTTTATGTTTTATTAGGGGATCTATTTTTTTGTAGTTTCACATGCTAGTATTGAGCCCACTGTATCTTAAACTGACCTTGAGCATGAAATTCTCCTGCCTCAGTCTCCCTAGAGGAAGGGATTTTAGACCTTATGAGTTTTGTCTTCTATGACCTCTTAAAGTACACTTTCCATGTGCCCTATTGACACTTAGAGAGAAAATACTCATAATTGGAATTCCCACCATAAGTATCACAGTTAAGAGGGTGAGATGGTTTATGTTCATCTGTTTTGTAGTACTTGTCTTGGTGCTGTAACAATACTTGACAAAGAAACCTAGTGGTGAAGAAGTGTTCACACTGGCTCACAGTTTGAAAGTCCAGCTGATTTGGATTTGGAAGTCGTAACAGCAGGACTTTAGGGTGGCTGATCACACTGCATCTATGGTCAGGAAGCAGAGAGTGGTGGATGCTGGTGTTCTGCTACCTTTCTTTAGTTTGTACCACCCAGTGTCCAAGCCCAGAGAATGAGGAGGAACAGTTTTAGGATAGGTGTTCTCACATCAATGAACCTAATCAAGATAGTCTCTTATAGGCAGGACAAGAGGCAAAGTCAGTCTAGACAAACCTCATAAGTCTTTATGGAGGCTTACTTTCTAGGTCATTCCAGATCCAGACAAGTTGGCAATCATTATCAACCTTAACAATCTATCTCTTCATCCAATTTCCCTCTCCACTGAAAGTGACTGCTCTCATCAACTCTCACATGATTTGTTGATTAGCGGGGGGAGAGAGATGGGCACAGCAAAGCTCTGAGGTACTGCTCAGGGCAGCCTGTGTTTGCTATGTTGCATGGAGAGGAGGAATTTGGAAGAAAAGAGATACTTTTAGTGCATTTAGTTGGCTCCTTTGTGAGCTTGGCTGAGGCCTTTCATCTGTAAAGTTCATATACTATGAGAAAACTGACAATTCACAAGATGTGAACCTACTTGATGCATTGTGAATCAGAATAGTGACGACCACACATTTCACAGTTATTCTAGAGACTGCATTTTATGTTGACTAATTTACCTAGTTGAATTCACACTGCTATTATGTTAATTATTTTTTTATAATCACATTATTTATGCAAATGTCCTTTCACAAATTTCTTAACACACTAAGCTTATATACTCTCTTTATTTCCATTAGAAAAATGGATTACTATTATCTCTCTAACTCTTAAAAATGTAAAAGTAGTAAAGAGACATTGGTTAGTAACTTCATAATTATATATGTGTGATTGAAAGGTGGATATATAATTACATTGGGAAGATTATTGAACGTTTGACTGACTTTCATGAAAGGAATTTTGCCTTATTAGTTGATGTTTTCTCTAAATATTTCTAGGGATAACTTTGAAGTAAGTTTAATCTTTCTATTTTGATTATATTGTAATTATTTATAAAGTAAATCAAACATGGCTTAAAGACATAGTAAATTTCAAGTTTTACACAGCCATTAAAACTAGTTTATTATTTGCAATTCTTCAGTCAATGCAAATAGATGTCTCACTGCCAGGACAGTCACCTAAAGTTCTTCTGTACCATTGGGGCACCCATCTTCAGCCTACAGGCCCATAGTATCTGGTAGACTTTTCCATGAAACAGGAAATTTCAAAGACTGTTCTGCCTATATTGGCAATTTGTCAGTCACTTTCTTCTGTGTCCTGTAGAATGTCTTACCTTTTGTTAAAACCATTTACATCTTTTTATAACTCTCTATACTCTTTTTCTTCTCTCTCCCAAGCCTACATACATTTTTAAAATACACTGTGTCTCATTTAGAGGACTTTTTTTTCCTGAATCTGTCTTTATTGTGTATCTGTTATTATTTTTTCACCAGAAGTGCTTCTTAAAATGCTAAGCCCTTCTTATGAACTTATGTGGTGCCATTGTTAGGGGAAATATGGCACTGCCTGCTTGCCCTGCCCAGTCCAGCATGGCAGAGTTGTTTGCTGCCTTTGAGAGCCATGCTCATAGCCCCATTTTTGGGCACACAGCCAGTCTATATTGCCATTAAGCAAGTTGTAGCACTCTGTTCACAAACCCTCTTTAAATCCTCCATAGTTGGACCTCCTGAAAGAGTCAGAGTTTGTGCTGGCAACATGGCCCAGGAAGCCACAGTTTTAAAACCTTGTGGTTTTTTTCTGCTACTGATGAACTGCTGAATCAGGAAAACCTCTCTTAAAGGAGCCAAGGTGTTAAGCCATGATTAACTCTGTTTTTTTTCCCTAGAATTCCTTCCCAAACTCTCTCATGTTTTAAGGGGATTTTAGTTGGCTATGCGGGTGCCGATTTGAGGACCAATCACATGTCATGAGTGATTTTTCTCTTCTTCATTCGTACATGGATTAATATGTCAAAGCCATGTGAGTAAATCAAGTCACTGTAGGCAGAGACTGCTTGTTCATTTCCTGGCTACCCATACCCAAAATAATCACACAGAAATTATGTTAATGACAGCACTGCTTGCCTAATAGCTTAGACTTCTTATGAACTAAATCTCTACTGTTTTACTAAGCTGTAACCAGAATAGTGTTGAATTGAAACTATGCTTGATAATTGTCGGTGATAGAAGAATCTTCTTCCGTTGTTCAGAGTGGTGGTGTGTACACACAGTGACATGCAGATGAATACCCATGATTGCCAACAAATTGCTAGGTGATCTGTTAGAAGAAGGTATTTGTGCATAGTTCATAAAGGTAAAGGCTCCTAGATTGGCAAGTGCACTATTAGAAGATAGGTATGTGCATAGCCCAAGTCAAGTGGGGTCCCAGATTGTTGAGCTATTCCCCAAGATTTCCTGTCTCAAAGAAAATATGTTGGTGCCCAATCAATACTGTACTTAATGAAGTATAGTATTAAATGTGAAATCAAGTCATTATAATAATTTACTTTCCAATACCAAAGTTTAAAGTGCCTATTCAGTAACCTCAAGTGCAGTATAATTTAGTTTGGCATGTGTTTCATTGTGTGCTTCTATCCTATCATCAAACAAAGTATGTAAAAGCAACAACAAAACAAACAAAAACTAGCTTCTATTTTGAAACATCTACTAGCTGTTCTGTTCACTTAATTATCATTAAATAGTTTTCAATAATTAAACATAATAAATTAATCAGAAAAAATTCCTGAAACATTTTATTTACACTTAAGGATTGATTCTAAGCTAACTTTTAATTTACTATGATCAAAATATCTCAAATTGAATAGTATATTCATACTACACCACAAATTTAATTCTCCCTTTATATTTATAGATAATAGAAAGACAGATGAGAAATAGGTAGATGAATTGATACACAAATTCACATATAGATGGATGATCTATGGCATACAGATGACAGATAACCAACTTGGTTGATGGTTGATAGTTAATTGATAGTTAGTTGATAGCTGAATAATAGATGATAGAGACATGGATATTATGATAGACAGACACACTGTTCTACAGAAGAGAAATATGGAAAAGCAGCCAAAAAGGAAAAGAGGATGAAGGGAAACAGAGACTAGAGGAGGCAAAAAACCAGGAGAGGATAATGATGTAAACTTAAAGAAGAGCATAAAACAGAAAGCTTTATTTACGTACTTATTATTTATTTGTTCTCTGTTAAGATTCTGCTTGCAGTTTGCAACCGTTAGAGACAGATGAAACTCTGAGTGTCCAGACAAGCTATACATTGTTAGTAAAGTAGTAACCAGGATATAGGAACCTTTCTTATTTTTAGGTGACTGTTCTCTATTCTTAGAAAACAAATCAACAATAATTTTGTTTCACTGTTATTCTACCAGACCAAATTTTAGGCTTTTTTTTTTGTTAGTCATTCAAATGCTGTGGTTATGACCAAATTTTCTCAAGTCTTTGAGTCAGATTACCTCTAATTACATGAAAAAGAATTGTTTTAATTTCTATCAACATCTTTTAAAAGGCATATCTATAAATTTTAAAATTGAACTCCTGATCCCCCTGCATTGCTTTCCTAAGTTATAAAATAAATTGTATCATTGGCCACTACTTGGTGTTTTCTAACTAATCCAGAGCTTTCTAACAACTGCATATATGGGAATTCCCAGCCCTTTGCTTAATATTTTTCTTAAAGTAAAAAAATTTGGGGCTAAAAGTTAAGTTTCTACTGAGAAAAGTGATGCACAGATTACAACTTCACGTTACATTCCTTGGCAAGTTTATTATGGCAAAATAGGTTGCTTAGTGTTAAGTTTCCAACTCTGTTTCTAGTATTCTAACACCATAATGAATTAATCTGATATTTTTGGCAGCAAATATACAGGGACATAATTGAAATTTTCAGTCATCAATACTATGTGTGGTTGTAATTTGATCAACAACCAAATAACTCCTTATACATATGTACAGCATGTAGAGAGCTAATCTGTAGAATATAATCAGATTCAATGTTACTATTTAAATAGAAGTTGTTTGTCTTACGGTTTTATAAAGGGGCTAATAAAACAAATAAACAGGAAGAAATATGCCAGGCATAACATAGTGATCAATGCAACCTACCTACATATTAAAAAATAAATCACACAAAAAAGAAAGTAATAACAAAAAAAGATTACCTAGATGGTGTTGTGCACACCTTTAATCCCAGCAATGGTAGGCAGAGGCAAGAGGGTCCCTGTGATTTTGAGGCCAGTCTGGTCTACAGAGTAAGTTCCAGGACAACTAAAGCTGCACAGAGAATATCTATCTTAGAAAACAAACAAACAAATGGATAAAGCACAACACTTTTCTTCATAGGAAAGAAAAAATTGGAAAAGCCATGAAAACATATTTGATACAGAATTCAATTGTTCACCATAAAGGGATTTTTAGCTTGACTTTCAAATTGAGACTTACATAACATTAGGAAGTCAGGCAGTCCTTGAAATTGTGTATGAAAAAGCCAACATGCTAGTGTGAGCATAGTGTATCTACGGCTAACATTGGCAACCAGGTTTCATGAAATGTTATATTCAATATGCAAACATGTACATTGTACAAACCACAAAGGGAAAGGTTCTTAGTGAGGCCAAAGATTTACAAAATAGAAATCCAACATCTATATTCTTGAGTCTGACGTAAAGATAGACTTATATGCTGCTAAACGTTGTGTTCAGAAATAAAGTTACTAGTTTTTTGTTCATGGGAGTTCCTCCCCTGTAGAGCCAATGTCATCCCTTTCCCCATGAGCTGATAGCGAGGGATAAGAATTAGGCTCAGTAAATTAGCTGTGTCAGAGCATGAAGAATGGCTCAGGGAACTTTGTTATGTGACTAAACTAACTCAATTTTCTCACTCGTCCAAATTCTCTCAACATTGCTCTAAACCCACTGCTTCTTTGTATGGAAGAATTGCTAAAAGGATCTACTACACCGTTTGAAAACAGAATGTGGGAAAGGGGACTGGATTTCTGTTTTATTACAGATATAGCCACCAATAGACAACTGCCATGAAATATTTCTTCTCATCTATGATTAGTTTTTCTTTTTCTCAAAATGCATATGAAATTCCTTATGCTTTAAAATTTCATCGTCTCAATTTATCAGTTTAAAATTTCAGTTTTGTACATTCTTATGAATATCTATGATTTACATATGAGGAAGGGCTAGAAATATTGCTAGTGATAAAGTTTGTATCTAGGCCCTAAGATCCATCCTCACCACTGCAAAACAAACAAAAGAAAAAATAAGTTTGCTATCTTTGGGCTAGAAATATAAGCTTAGAATGCAAAGATGATTATCACTAAGCCTGATAACCAGTCTTGGATCCCGACAACATTCATGGCAGAAGCTGATGTGAGAAATGGCTCTCTGGGCCAAGGAAAATAACCACATTATCCAAGGTATTTTGACAGGGCAAATTTTTTTTTCTGCCAAACAGTACATATACAAGTTTAATAAATCAAGAAAGCACATCTAGTGGAGACTGTTGAGTTTTTATTTTAGAATATTCAGAATGTTATTTTGAACATTCTGGTTTCTTTAAAGGACAGTGTAGTAGTTTGAAATAAAATGGTCCCCAAAGGTAGTTACATTATTAGAACATGTGGCTTTGTTTGGAGTAGGTGTGGGCTTCTTGGAGGAATTGTATCACTGTAGGGGTAGGCTTTGAGGTCATCTTTGCTAAAGCTTCGCTTACTGTGACTCTCAGACAGCTTCCAGTTATCTATGAGCCAAAATGCAGGATGAAGACAGACGTTAAAAAGAAATCCCACACTAGCTTAGAGCTGAGTATAATAAAAGGGTATTTATTTAGGGGTAGAACCACAGATCTCAGTCCTCTGCTCCAATGGGGAACAGCAACCAAATCCGGTGGCAGAAGAGAAGGCAACCGTGCATTCATAGTATAAGAGGCCACACCCAAGAGGGCAGGTAACTTAAAGGGTACTGGAGGTAGGAATTACTACAGTCCCAGGACACTCAGCTTCTTCTCCAGCACCATGTCTCCTGGCAGACCATCATGTTACATCCTGATAATGGACTAAACCACTGAAAATGTAAGCTACCCAATTAGATGTTTTCCCTGTATGAGTTGCCATGGTCATGGTTTTCTCTTCATAGCAATAGAAACCCTGACCAAGAGAGACAGTGATATTTATTAGACCTCATTTTTGTGTGTCTGACTCCTTGGGGTTGGAAGGTGGGAGATTTAGCACTTACAGGGAATGTTTGATTTAGAAAAATAATTCATGATCCCAATAATGACAGAGATAAAAGGAATGAATGTAACAGCCTAAAATAATGACTGAATCTCTATCTCAGCTCAGCTAAAATCACCGAAAGCTTTAACAGGTCAAGCTGTCTGTAGCTCCACTTTCAGCTCCTTTGTGGAGAGAGCAGTGTTTATACAACCAAGAAATTATAGATACAACTGTCATTCACATACAGAAAAACAAACAATAATCCTGGCTAGTATCACACTACAATTCAATATGTCAGCTATGAACATCTGCTTCTCATAGTGCAATTTAGGATAGATTAGAGAATTTTCCTGCTTTAGTTTTAAGTACAAAGAAGAAAACTGAAATGCTGTCATTTCACATACAGATTCACTCCTTTCTTTTTGTGGTAGATGCATATGTGTCTAGGGATTAAAAACTGGAGTTTGCTGTTGGAGTTCACAAGAATTAAACAACAAACATGCAGCTATTAGACAAATCTATTAGAGTATGGACACCCCACATGGAGAACCTGATTGCAGAGCTTCGGTAACACTTGTCTTTGGATAGTAGATATCAATTCTGTAGAAGTCTTGTAAGATCATGATGTTTTTCTCTTTCCATAACATCCCAACAGTGTGTAAATTATTCATTGAGATAATCTGACTTTTCTTGTACTGGCAACTAGATACCCTTTTCCACACCATGAAGCCCTGATGTGAAAGCATTTACTCAGTCAAACCTTTGTTCTCATAGTCAAATCTACATAAAAATAGTCCCCCAAAACTATCTTTGTTGACAGGACTCCTTGACAAGAAAGGTGCCCCAAGCAAAAGGCATTAAACAGAGAGACAGTATATGTCTGCTCTAGCTGCAGACTCAGGAAGGTGTAGTCTACTGATCTTTTGCTCTAACCTATCAAGCTACTAATATTCTGTATTTACCGTTCATCTTGGTTTCAGTTAACATAAGACCATAGCTCAGGACATTAACTGTTTATGACCTTACCCCTAGAGATACAGGAAAAAGGCTTGGGTTGCTAAACTAGTTCTAGAGAAAGAAATTCTTTTTGACCTGGGTGCCAGCAGGTACCCTGCTGGAGTTGCAAAGAAATTCAGGAGCTAGATGCTGATGCAAATTAAACATTTAATCCACTGGTTCCTATGGATACCCATGCTGTGTTCCCAGCTGCTAGGGAAGCAAAAGTGTTCAGAAAGTACAACAGTGCTGTTGCATTTTTCTACAATTATCAATCACAAACTTCTAGCTCAACTGCTACACTTAAGAAATGAAGACACTAAGGGAGACATACATAGATCTAATCTACATGGGAAGTAGAAGATGAGATCTCCTGAGTAACTTGGGAGCATGGGGACCATGAGTGAGGGTTGAAGGGGAGGGGAAAGGAAGAGAGTGGAGCAGAGAAAAAATGTATAGCTCTATAAAATCAATAAAAAAAAATTTAAAAAGAAATGTAGTCAGGCCGGGCAGTGGCACACACCTTTATTCCCAGCACTCAGGAGGCAGCAGCAAGCAGGTATCTGTGAGTTCAAGGCCAGTCTGGTCTACAAGAGCTAGTTCCAGGACAGGCTCCAAAGCAACAGAGAAACCCTGTCTTGAAAAAAAAAGAGAAAAAAGAAGAAGAGAAAAAAAGAAATGTAGTCAGTGCACAAAAACTTCTTAGAATTTTATTTTGCTTCTTAATTAATCCTCCCAGTATCTGCCAGGGAGCTTCACAGTCACACCTCCTCTGAGGTGCAAGGTACTTCCTTGCCAGGTCCACCAGCTTCTGTGACTCTTTGAAATGCATACTAGTTAACCATCTGTATATGAAAACCATGTGGGATGGGGAGAATGATGAGAGAACAATGTGTAACATCAAGAGAGCACTGGAGAGGGCACAGGAAATATAAACAAGACATGCTAAAAAGGACTTAGGTGAGTTAATTTATTTTATTTACTCTCAGATCTAATTAGCCAGTTTTTACATTCTGTAGTGATCCTTCTAAACCCTGAGAGGTTAGTGGGTTTATCCCCAACATGTACCTTGACAGTTTGCAAAATCATAGTATGTGTTGAAGATAATGCTTTCTATTTTGTTTTGTAACCTCGTGGTGGCCTGTACTTACATGGCTTGTGTTCTTTGAAAGAGGAGAATGCATAAACTAAGTACCTTTTCTCTGTGTGTCATTGAGTCTTATAACATTAGAGATCTTACCATGAAGCATTATCATCTGAGTCTTAGAAATCAATGATTTATTTTTTATTATATAGTCATGGATCTTCATATTTTTGTAATTTAACTTTATACTCTGTATGCACCCATACCTATTTATAATTACATGTTTGGAATACATATCTTGACTTCTTTTATAAGATACTATTATAAAAAGTACACGCTAATTTTATAATTCAAGTAAGAGTACTTAATAAAGGTAAGATAGTGACATAAAAAGAAATTCATACAAAACAGTATCAAATACAATTTTTCAAGTGTTCTGTGAGCAAAATACATATTACCATGTCAGCTTTGGGCATTAGATAAAATAAAGTGTGTATGGGCAGTTCTGGGTAGATGAGGTTAATTCAATCTCATCCATTCTCAACAGCAGGATAAAGGGATACATCTCCATCTCATGCATCTTTATGATTGCTTTTTTCGGTATA
The DNA here is from genome assembly GCA_004026605.1 of Ondatra zibethicus. Classification (NCBI taxonomy): domain Eukaryota; kingdom Metazoa; phylum Chordata; class Mammalia; order Rodentia; family Cricetidae; genus Ondatra; species Ondatra zibethicus. The sequence goes on from PVIU01017145.1 coordinate 31,350, forward strand.
GTGTGATTCTAAAGCTGATCTCTCCAGCCAAGAGTGTCTTTATAATTATTTTACATTATGGATTTCTTCTCATTCCTTAGGGATAAGGTGACATACTGGGAAAACAATCTGAAATCCCTTTCACAAACACCTACTTTTCTTCAGTACTCTGCTATTCTGAGTCCCCATCTCTACCGTATCCTTAACCTGCCCCACCTATGGAGTACTTGGTGTGAATGCATCTTCCTTAATAATGAGGGCATCCACTCTGCACCATCAAGTCCTTTGTAGACACATATCAAGAGCTTAACACTTTCAGATACTTTTCTATCTTCTGATTGTTCTCTCATTCCTCATTTCCTTTTGACACACAATCAATGAGAGTATGTAAAAGCCATATGGAGCAAAATCTACTACAAGGCAAGGTGAGAAGAAAATTTACACAACTGTATCAAGTATATAATGAGCATTGATATTTTGGAATTAGTTTATATAGGAGGTAAAAGCAAGTAGAAGTGATGATAGTGGATTTCCCAGGCAGTCATTTCCTTTGCTAGAGAGGGTATCTTCATTGTTAAAGAAGTTGAGGCTAAAATCTATAAGTATTCAAATTGAATTAGAAAGCTCACTTGAACTCAACATTTCAAATACGTACTTTTCATACCACAATGATAGTGGAAGTCACAAAATAATCCCACTCTAGTTCAGAATTATGAATAATAAAGGGTTATTTATTTAGGGAAGACTTATAGATCATTGTCCTAGATAACAATCCTCTGCATGAACCGGGAACAGGAACAGAGTCTAGAAGCTGGAAGTGAGAGCTGGAAGCAAGAGAGTGAGCACATGCTTTACAGCTCCATTTCTAGTATAAGAGACCATGTGCAAGTGAGCTAGTATATTAAAGGCTATTGCCTGAAGGAGCAGAAGGAACTCCCACAGCATCACATCTTAAATGCTATTGAGTAAAGGAGTGGAATGTGCTCCCACAGCACCTCCCTTTTGTTTAAATAAGAGTTCCAAACCCAATACAAAACTATATACACTAGGAACAGATATCAAGTATAAGATTAGAATTACAACCAGTATAAACAATATTAAGCAATGAATGGATGTTAAATGTTTTAATAAACATTCTTTCCTAAGGAGTCTAAGTCTTGTATTGGAAATGGCTTGGCTAGATCATAAGAGGGTGGTAACTATTACTATCTAATTTTCAACCCCATGGTAGGCCGAGAAGGGAGATAATATTACTTGAGTAGGCAGGAAATGCAATCAAACAGCTTCCAAAGCAAACAATATATGACAGAGACAATTAGCTACCTGAGCAATCACCCGAAGTCTCATTTGCAACATTGAAGCAACCGACTTTGGCTAAGGCCTCGTGTAACTGAAAGACCATTTTCAGAGGCAGGAAATTCTTCAGAACCGTCTTACCCTGTCTTGGCAAGATTTTTCAGTCTTTTTCCTTGTGTCCTGCTTATTTATTTCTGGATACCATGTACTTTGTCAGTAGTTGAGGTATGGGCAATTCTTTGCCCAAAGGCCAATTGTGCCAAGAAGAAAACAAACTCCAAGTGAGTGTCTTTGGTGTTCAACATTTTCTTGGGAGTAGATTGGTGCTATCAGGAGCAATCATGTCTCATGCCAACAGAACCCTAAGTTATTTAAATGCCATGTTCTACAGATTCTTGAAGTGGTTGAAGATTACCTATCTAGACAGAATACAATCTCTATGTATCTAAAGAACCTAATTGATCTGAAACATGAACAATTATTTACCTATAATATTGAATACCTGTATAACTTAAAGACTAAAACTTCATGTCAAAATGTTAGGTAATCTATAAACACATGTGCAACAAATGAGGACAATGACCTCAAAATGTAAACAGTATATAAGTATCTTGATCAGAGGTAGGAGTAATATATAATGCAATATGAAAATATATTCTAAAAGTTGTATCAATATACAAAATGTTCTAAACAGAGGTAGAAGCATGCATATATACAATCTGACAGAATAACTTTGTATATATATATTATAAACAGAAATAACAAATATAATTTGAACTTGTATCAATATACAAAAAACTATACCAATGTAAATTATCCATAAAAAATAGCTCACAAGTATTCAGTCTATTACCCACTATTATTATCCCTCTTTTTTTGACAAACATAGTTTTCATCCCAATCCTCTATCTAATACAAGTAATAATCAACAACCTCTAAATGGTGTTCCCAACCCTGAGGACAAATGTTTATGGGATGGGGGTGTCATCCTCTAGAATTTTTGCTGAAATGGCTCAAAATTGATGTCATTCCCATTGTATCAACACCCCAACTCAGCAACATTCTTTCTTACTGTCTCCTAATGTAGAGGAGAACATATCGACAAGGGTCTGATTTTAGGTTTTCTTCTTCCAACCATTATATGGTAGAGGATCCCAGGTCTGCATATTCAATTCAGTTTTTCTTGGGCAAGCTCTTCAAAAATGAAGTTTTGTCATTAATGACTTTTATGCTTCTCAATCCCCTCTTTTCATGTTTCTTCTGCTAAGAGCTACTACAGGTGTTGAGTTTTTACTTTATCAAAAATCATATTACTCAGTTATCACACAGAATTTCTTGTATCTAAGTTTCCTAGTTCATAGCTTAGTGTAGATAGTATTTCATTACACCAGTCTCACAGGGCTTTCACCTAGGCACATATGAGGTAGAAGACTGGGGCGTTTTTCCCTAAACCATACTTGGGTATGGTCATAGAATTTATCAGAAAAAAATAAGCAAGTAAATAGAAGCCTTGCAGGGTTATGAAAAATACTCCAAGTTGGACAGTTTTTGTGAGGCCTGAAGAAAGCAAAGTCTCACAGTTGTGGTGGATACACATGCACTGTTGTCCTAGTTTTCAGGAGGATGAACTTCTGGAGCCAATTCATTCACTGCCATCCTAGGAAACAGAGAAAGGCTTGCTCATCTGTCAAAGAAAGAAGGCAGGGTTTGGTGAGTAAGTCATTGGAAGGTTGGGAATGGAGGAGGAGGAGGAGAATGACAAGAAAGGAAAAAAGAATGAAAGGAAGAAATGTCTGCCCTCGGTTAACGTATGTGTCTACCTCAGATTTCCTCAATCCTGAGAATGCTTTTTTGTATTTATTCTCAGTTCACTACCTTGGTCACCTTAGAGAAAACTCAGATCTTCAAAAATGTCTTAAGTTACTCAACTGATACCCTTGTCCATACTCTCTGTTCCCATCCTCTGCAAAAGTATATGTATGTGAGGGAAGGTAGGGTTAGAGAGAGAGAGAGAGAGAGAGAGAGAGAGAGAGAGAGAGAGAGAGACAGAGAGACAGAGAGCTTAATACAGAGTTTTAAAGAGTTTTCTAAATACATGAGATTTTTTTCTTTGCTCCAGGATATACAGTCTGATATCTGTGTTTTATAAGTGTTCTCTGCAATAGCACAGACCTTTCCTCCACAGGTTTGTGCAAAGGCAAATAGATTTGTCAGGCAGATATCATTCTAGAAAACAGCTTGCTCTAGATTTTGAACTTAAGAGATTTTCAACTTAACTTCATTTTCCTCCCTCTGGTGCCTGGCAGGAAACTACATGCACCACTAGAGAATGAAACAGATAAATCAGTCATGAATAAGGAAACAACATCAGATAATAACTAACGAGAAAGCTAATTATAGTCATTTATCTTCATGTCAGATTCATTATCACAGAGAAGATTATCTGTGTGTAAAAGTGGTCAAAGTGTGAATAAAGAGTTCATGATACACATTATTGCTTAAGTAAGTATTCAAAAATCAAGTTTATTTTTGCTAAAAAGATTATGAAAAATATCCAATCAAATGCATCACCCTCCTTGTTGCTATAGCAAAACTGTATGTATTCATCTTATCTGTTATGTCTGTAACTGAACTCCATGAATAATTTCATAATTGTGTGAACCATTTCTATTTAAGGTTTATTTCAATATTTAATATAAGGATGGCATTTCAGTAGGATTGAATGGATATGTCAAAAACAAGAATAAACTGCAATTCATAGGCTTCATTTTATGCCAGTTTCACATAATAAATTTTTGGTATTTTTTCTATTTAAAGAACATTTCCCTAAAGATCAAATCATGATATTTTGGCAAATAAAATATTCTTTAATTTTTGCCTTGGTTTATTGAATAAGAAACAATAAGTGACATTACAAATCATAGTATCTGCCATGAGTCAAGATTGACACATGACAAAGATAAGATTTAAAGGAGCCTGATAATGCTCAATGCCAGGGACCTGATATCTATACACTTTAGGAACAAACAGAACACCTGAGTGCTTGCCAAATAGCTGAGGTCTTATTGAAAAAGCATATGGGATAGACTGTTTAAACAAAATACTAATGAAAAATCTAATGATGAAAACAATGATAAGGAACAATGAACAGCAGAGGTAGGATGCTCAGGGTCATGGATTGTGAATATGTAACAATTATCACCACATCCTAGAGTTTTTGACACTGATTTTACCTTGCTTGGCATTTATACTTTAAATTACTTAGCCTCTTATCCTTGCTATCATGTTTTCTACAAAGTTATGACTTGTAGCACAATTAATAAAAACCCAGAGATAGATACTGGGGTTCAATCTGATGATCAGAAAAGCAAAGGAGCAAGCCCCTGGCTCTTACCTCTACCTCAAACTGAAATGGTGCTTCTGCCTCCATGAATCCTCAGGATGGTACTGAGATGAGACCTGTCTCCTCCCATTTGATATTACTCTCTATCCCTGGGGTAAAGGCATGCACTACAAGCACTATGACTAACTAGTATGGCTACTAGGTTTAAAGGTATTTGCCATTGCTGCCTTGTCTGTATAACTCACCAGAATGGCTACTATGCTCTCTGACCTTCAGGTAAGCTTTATTTATTAAAATACCAATAAAATATCACTGCATTCCCCCTATTTTGTCTAAGACAAAAATGGGGAAAATTAATGTAAGAAAAACTATATAAAGTAAGTACAATGACCATATATAATATGTACATGCAATAAATACATTAACAATGTCTAGTCTATTTGCATTTGACAAATTCAGAGAAAATACTCCTTATCTATCTTGTTTTAGTGAGTCCAAATTCTTATATTTAATTTACTTTCTAACAAAACTTTCTATCTGCAGCAGGTAAACAAGGAAAACTATAATTATAACTAGTTAGTCTTCAGCTCCCTCAAGGACCCAAGAAGAAAATAATATTAACTGAGTAACCAGGAAGTGCAAGCAAGGAGCTTCCAAAAATTGTGAGAAATGACAGAAACAGAGACCTACCTGAACAGTCACCCAAAGTTCCTCTGTAACATTGGGGCTTCCATCATTACCCTGAAGGCCTAAAATATCTGACAGACTTTCCAATGAAGCAGGGTTTTTGAAAAAATGCTCTGCCTTGTTTGGGCAAGGTTTGGCAGTCAATCTCTTTTGTGTCCTGCTTCTCCCATTAAGAGAGCATGCTGTCAACAGTTGAATAATGGACACTTTCTTGCCTAGTGGCTTACTTTTGAACAAAGAAAGCAGACTCCAGGTAAAGTTTTTTGATGTCAATCATCTTCTCTGAAGTAGATTTATGCTCCTGGGAGCAGACATGTCTCACTGTCATAAAAAAGAAAAGAAAAAAAAAACCTGTGTTATTTTTTTCTTACTGTTTTTATTGAGCTATAATTTTTTCTCCCCTCCCTTCTTTTCCTGTTGTCTCCACTTCTACCCACTATTGTGACCCCACACAACCAATTTACTCAGGAGAGCTTGTCATTTTCACCTTCCTATGTAGATCCATGTATGTCTCTCTTAGGGTCTTCTTTCTTGTCTAGCTTCTCTGGGATTGTGAATTGTAGCTAGTTTTTCTTCGCTATATATCTAAAAGTACCCTATGAGTGAATACATATGATATTTGTCTTTCTGGGTTAGGGCTACCTCACTCAATGTGTTTGTTTTTAGATCCATCCTTTTGGCTGCAAATTTCAAGATGTCATTATTTTTACCACTGTGTAATACTCTGTTGTGTAAATGTGCCAACTTTTCTTTATCCATTCTTTGGTTAAGGAATATCTAGGTTGTTTCCCAGCCAGGTTCTTGCTATTGCAAATAATGCTGCTATGAACATAGTTGAACACATGTCCTCATGAAATGATTGAATGCCTTTTGGGTATATACCTGATAGCGGTATTGCTGGATCTTGAGGTAGATTGTTTTCTAATTTTTTGAGAAACCGCCACACTGATATCCAAAGGTGCTATACTAGTTTTCACTTCCACAATCAATGGAAGACGGTACCCTTTACTTCCCACCCTCTCCAGAATAAGCTGTCATCAGTGTTTTTGATCTTGGCCATTCTTACAGGTGTAAAATGGAATCTCAGAGTTGTTGTGATTTGCATTTCTCTGATGGCTAAGGATGATGATGAGTATTTTCTTAATTATCATTCAGCCCTTTGAAGTTTGTCTGTTGAAAGTTCTCTGTTGAGGTCTGTATCCCATTTTTTATTGGAATATTTGGTTTTTTGATGTTAGGTTTCTTGAGTTCTTTGTATATTTTGGAGATTAGCCCTGCTCTGTTCAATGTGGGACTGGTGAAGATCTTTTCCAGTTGGGAGGGCTATCATTTTGTCTTGTTGACCATGTCCTTTGTTTTACAGAAGGTTCTCAGTTTCAGGAGGTCCAGTTTATTAATTGTTGCTCTCAGTGTCTGGGCTACTGGGGTTATATTTAGGAAGTGGTCTCCTGTACAAATATGTTCAACTCAGCTTCATCCCAGAGATGCAGGGATGGTTCAACATAAGAAAATCTGTCAGTGTAATCCACCATATAAACAAACTGAAAAGAAAAAAAACATGATCATCTTATTAGATGCTGAAAAAGCCTTTGACAAAATACAACATTCCTTCATGAGAAAGGTCTTGGAGAGAGCAGGGATACAAGGAACATACCTAAACATAATAAAGGCATTATACAGCAAGCCAACAGCCAATATCAAACTAAATGGAGAGAAACTCAAAGTGATCCCACTAAAATAAGGAACAAGACAAGGTTGTCCACTCTCTATATATCTATTCAATATAGTTCTTGAGGTTCTAGCTAGAGAAATAAGACAGCAAGAGGAGATCAAGGGGGTACAAATTGGAAAAGAAGTCAAAATCTCACTGTTTGCTGACAATATGATAGTTTACACAAGCAACTCCAAAAACTCTATCAAGGAACTTCTATAACTCATAAACACCCTCAGTAATGTAGCAGGATACAAGAGTAACTAAAAAAAATTAGTAGCCCTTCTTTACACATATGATAAATTGACTGATAAAGAAATCAGAGAAACATCACCCTTAACAATAGCCACAAATAACATAAAATATCTCAGAGTAACTCCAACTAATGGAAGACTTGTATGATAAGGACTTTAAATCTTGGAAGAAAGAAACTGAAGACACCTGGAAATGGAAAGATCTCCCATGCTCTTGGGTAGGTAGAATTAACATAGTAAAAATGGCAATCTTACCACAAAAGCAATTTACAGATTCAATGTAATGTCCATCAAAATCCCAGAAAAATTCTTTACAGACCTCGCAAGAATAATACTCAACTTCATATGGAAAAATCAAAAAATCCAGGATAGCCAAACAATTCTGTACAATTAAAGGAACTTCTGGAGGCATCACAATCCCTGACTTCAAACTCTACTACAGAAGTACAGCCTGGTATTGGCATAAAAACAGACAGGAAGACAAATGGAACCAAAGACCCAGATATTAATCCACACACCTATGAACACCTGATTTTTGACAAAGAAGCAAAAAATATCAAATGGAAACAAGAAAGCATGTGTAACAAATCATGCTGGCATAATTGGATATCATCATGTAGAAGAATGAAAATAGATCCATATCTATTGCCATGCACAAAACTCAGGTCCAAATGGATCAAAGACCTCATCATAAAGTCAACTACTCTGAACCTCATAGAAGAGAAAGTGAGAAGTGCATTTGAACACATTAGCACAGGAGATCACTTCCTAAATATAATATGAGTGGCACAGACACTGAGAGCAAGAATTAATAAATAGGATCTCCTGAAACTGAGAAGCTTTTGTAAAGCATAGAACATGGTCAATAAGACAAAATGGCAGCCTACAGAATGGGAAAATATCTTCACCAGTCCAACATCATACAGAGGGCTGGTCTCCAAAATACACAAAGAACTGAAGAAATTGGTCATCAAAAGAATAAATAATCCAATAAAAAATGGGGTACAGACCTAAACAGAGAATTCTCAACAGATGAATCTAAAATGTCTGAAAGACACTTAAGGAAATGCTCAACATCCTTTGTCATCAGAGAAATGCAAATCAAAACAACTCTGAGACTCCATTTTACACCTGTAAGAATGGCCAAGATCAAAAACACTGATGACAGCTTATGCTGGAGAAGTTGTGGGGTAAAGGGAACACTCTTGCATTGCTGGTTGGAGTGCAAGCTGGTACAACCCCTTTAGATGTCAGTGTGGCGATTTCTCAGAAAATTAGGAAACTATCTACCTCAAGACACAGCAATACCACTTTTGGGTATATACTCAAAGGATGTTGAATCGTGCCACAAGGACATGTGCTCTCTTATGTTCATAGCAGCATTGTTTCTCATAGCCAGAACCTAGAAGCAACCTACATGCCCCTCGACTGAAGAATGGATAAGGAAAATGGGATATATTTACACAATGAAGTACTACACAGAGGAAAAAATAATGACATCTTGAAATTTGCAGGCAAATGGATGGATCTAGAAAACATCATATTGAGTGAGGCAGCCCTAACCCAGAATGAAAAACTCTCTGAAAAACACACAGTGGATTGTTCAGAGAAAGCACATAAGTTGGGAATTGCCTGAAGGCTACAACAGAAAAATCCCAAACTTGCTCAGAGACTCATAGAAAAGAGAAAAGAAGGCCTAGCCTGGTGGGGCTATAGCCCCATGTGAAGCTACAGAGGGAGCCTCACATGCAGATTCGGCTTGTGTCTATGGAGTTTTGTTAATTCGTACACCAAACTTTGGGTACCAATTGCAGCATGAATAATAGATATTTAGAGATAGATATTGGGGTTCAACCTGAAGATCAGAAAAGCAAAGTACCCAGTCACTGGCTCTTACCTCTACTTCAGACCAAAATGGCAACACTGCCTTCATGAGTCCTCTGAATGAGAGTGAGCTGAGACCTGTCTCCTCCAATCTTATATTCCTCTCTTGTGCTGGAATTAAAGGCATGCACCATTACTGTCTGACCTCTATGGCTAACCAGTGTGACTACTGGCATTAAAGGTGTGTGGCACCACTACCTGGTCTGTAAGGCTGACCAGTGTGGCTGTTTTACTCTCTGATCTTCAGGCAAGCTTTATCTATTAAAATACAAATGATATCTCACTACAACTGCTAATCGCCACTTGAATTCAATGTCCCTGGAAGATGGTCCATGTTAACTTGATTTTACCCTGAGGATTTTTACCAATAGATTTTTGTTTCACTATTCTTGCCTCTGTAAGGGAGAAAGCCTTTCTCCGTTACAAATGAAAAACTAATCTCATTATTTAAGGGTCCTTAAAGTTTCATGCTGTGTACTCAGAGTGATTCATTTCTAATTTGATTTAATACTGTACTTGTCTGGAGGCCAAAAAGCTAAGCCAGAGATACTTCCTCTCCCTGGACTGTGTGACACATATCTCTGCATATTAATTAAGGTGGAACAAAGTAACTTACCATATCACTAACCATTTGAAATTCGTTCTATTGCTGAAGAGCAAGCCTACTCTAGCAGATTAACTGGCAACCTTGACACCTTGACAATTTGGCATCCAAACTCAGTACCTTAATCCATACAATTTAATGCCATTCTGTTAGAGGCTCACAGCCACACCAAAATACAAAATGCCCACAACCAGAAATTAGGAAGTCTTACAGATAAAAACAATTGTAAATTCAAGCCTCATGTAAGAATCAATGCCACCTGTTAGCTGAAGACCTCTATAAAATCAAAAGGCAGATCATCAACTTTCAGCAACTAATAATATAAATATTCTGGTTCTAAACATGAGGAACACAGAACCTGGAAAAGAGAACTGTAACAAGACCAAAGCCTGGTGGGCACTGCCTCACAAGGCTTTGCAATCTTCTACCATTTCTGTTGCCTGTGGCACTTGGTACCTCTCTCTTGGGCTAGCTCTTCGGGTACCCGTAGCTTTCTTACATGAGCATTCTGTTTCAGGTATCCTCAGTTTCCTGTATGCTCACTGCAACAGATACTTCATTTGCACATCTTTGAGCACAGCCCACTCAAGAGCTGTATGTGGAAATCCACCTTGCTACAGGCTGTATGGCCTCAGCAACTTTCTGGAACTTTAGAGCAAGCCTCTGTGAGCCCTCACTTAACAATTTTCTTTCTTAGGAACTGTAACAAAGTAGATGATGCCAACTGTTGCTGCTAACTCAGCGTGTCTCCTAAACTTCAGAGACAGTGTTCTCTCAGAACAATTCTGGTTGAACTGGAAAAACAATTCCTTTGGCATCTTCTCTCCAGCACAGTGTCCTGGATCTCCCTTAAGTTGGTATTCTCTTTTTTGCATGAAATGACTTGAAATATCGGTGTACTGTGGAGTATAAATCAGTGACATTTTAGCCACATGGTACCTATCTTATTGTCTTGGTACTGTGCATCTGGTTTTTAAATGACAATTCAATTAATAAAACTTTAACATTTATAGTCTGGTCTGCCTCAACAAGAAGTTTAAACTCAGTCACGATAACTTTCTTACCAAACCGCATGTTTTTCACATCTAATGCCTCACTTTTTATCTTGAGCCATTTCTAGAAACCTCACTAAGCGTAGACAGAAATTACTGTACTGAGCTTGGATTCTTTGCTGACTTGAATTTAGCAGACTTAGAAGAGAGGATAAATGCAAGCTCTCTACCCACTTTCTTCTGTTAACATAACCAAGACCTCAGATCATGGGATTTAAATACCCACACTCTGGGTGGCCTTTGTCCTTTGTTTAATCATCACTGAAATTCTGAAATGAGTATCCAGGTGATTCTAACTCCAATGCTAAATACTGCATTGTGAGGCTCACATGTTGTCTCTTGGCAGGGATTGTTGTGAAAGAAAAGGCACAGCACAGGGATGTGAATCCAGGGCTGGTTTATTCTGTCATTCTGTAGCTTAACCTTCCTTGCCAGGAGATGATCTGCCCTGTAGAAGATGCTATGAAAGAGCTAAGTGATCGTGGGTCCATACACTATGCTATTTTCCAACTCTATGATGTAGTTTAAGCATCATCCATCCTGGCAAGTCTCTAGAAATGTCCTCTTCCACAGTAATCCTGGTTTGTACTCAAAGACTGTCTAGACACATTCACTATACAGAGTCTTTTCTCA
>PVIU01017146.1:0-42766 GCA_004026605.1 Ondatra zibethicus
TTCCTCACACCCATGCTTGTGCACACTTCCTCACACCCACACTCATGCACACTTCCCCAAACCCACCCTCATGCACACTTCCTCACACCCACACTCATGCACACTTCCCCAAACCCACCCTCATGCACACTTCCTCACACCCACACTCATGCACACTTCCTCACACCCATACTCATGCACACAGCAAGTTCGCATCCACACTCATGTATACTTCCCCACACCCACACTCATGCACATGGCAAATTCACACCCACACTCATGCACACTTCCACACATCCATACTCATACAACAGCAAATGTAATTTAAAATAAAAAATGTTTACCAGGAAGTTCTATACACTTTAATGCCATTCACAAAATGTTATTAAAATTTTATTTATTGAGTAATTCAAACTGAGAAGCATGATCTAATTTATATCATTCCTATGTTTTCCAATGATCTTCTGAGAGTAGTACAATTCATTTAAATATTATAGGAAATTGTAGGGTACATCGCTTCATGAGTAAAAGGATTATACATTGTTTGGTTGCTTCTTAGTTATGTTAATAACTTTTTTCAGTTATGACAATAAAAATCATTCTTCTAGTAAAATAAAATAACTTTAGGTACATGAAATGCAGATCAACTAGCAGAATACTTTATATTGTTATTTTAGGCTTAGAAACAATTTGAGAACTATTCTTTCCTTCCTTTTTAACTTATTTATAATTTTATGTATGAGTGCTCTGCATGTATAACTGCCTGGCAAAGAGGGCATCACATCCTATTATAGATGGTTGTGAACACCATATGGTTGTTAGGAATTGAACTCAAGACCTCTAGAAGATCAGCCAGTGCTATTAACCTCTGAGTCATCGTTCCAGCCCCTGAGTGCAATTGGATGTTTCTCTCCCACCTACTTGTTCCCAAATAACCACTCAGAAGCTAAATTTAATTACAAATGCTCAGCCAATAGCTCAGGCTTATTCCTAACTAGCTCTTACATTTTAAGCTAACCCATATTCTTTATTTATGCTCTGCCATATGGCAGTAACTTTGTTAGCATGGCATATTCATCTTCTGCTCCCTCTGTGTCTGGCTGACTGGTGACTCCTGACTTGGCCCCTCTCCTTCCCATCATCCTTAGTTTGGTCACCCCACCTATACTTCCTGCCTGGCTACTGACCAATCAGTATTTTATTAAACTAATTCAAGTGGCAAATCTTCACAGTGTACAAGAGGATTATTGTATAGCACCTGAGAACTCAAGATAATCTTTTAAGTAAACAACCATCAGTTGGTGGTGGCACACACCTTTAATCCCAGCACTCAGGGGGCAGAGGCAGGGGAATCTCTGTGAGTTTTAGGCTAACCTGGTCTACAGAACAAGTTCCAGGATAGCCAGGGCTGTTACAAAGAGGCACCTTGTCTTGAACCCACTCCTTCCCCCCAAAAAAACCCAACTAACACATTTAGAAAATAAAAACATTCATTTTCTAATTTTTAAGGTTTTGTCTGAATTTTTAAAATTTTCAGCAGTAGAATGTCAAATACATACTCACTATAGTAAGAAGCCTGTTTCCCTGTTGTTACTGCCAATCAATTAAGGAAAGCTATGTCTTCAGATAGCCATATTTGTAATGTTTACTTAAAAAATTTAATTTTGTGTATGTGTGGGCAGGTGGGCCTTCTCACGTGTGTCTGTATGCTACATGTGTTTGGTGTCCACAAAGGCCAGAATAAGGCTTCAGATCCTTGGGCACTATAGTCAAAGGTGGTTATGACTCTGCTCCTGGGAATCCAACCTGAGCCTCCTGAAAGCAGGGAGCACTCTTAACCACTAAGCCATTTGCCCAGTCCTGGAATTTTTATTTTAATATAGAAGTAGTGCTACATTTTAATTCTGGTTAAAAATACTTAGTTATTTTAATCTACACTTATTTTTAGTGCTTTGAGGTGCAGATGGCGACTGGGCAGGTGGAGCGCGCCTTTAATCGCAGCTGGAGGTGCAGATCTCCCTGCATTTGCGGGCAGGGACTACAGTGCAAGCTCACATCAACCAGAGCTACATGGTGAAACCCTGGCTCAAAACAGAAACAAAACCATGGCCCAAACCAAAACCTTTACATGAAAATCTTGCTTCCCTTCCTTTCTTTTGTTTTTTTTTCCTTCCTCCCTTCCTCTCTTCCTCCGTCCCTCCCTCCCTCCCTCCGTTCCTCCCTCCCTCCCTCCTTTTCCTCTTCCTTCCTGTTTGTTACTTCTTTCAGGGGATGGAAAGATAGATTAGTAGTTAAGAATGCTCTCTGCTCTTGCAGAAGACACAAGTTTGGTTTTCAGAATTCATGTTGGGCAGTTTACAACCACCTGTAATTCCAGTTCCAGGGAATCTGATGCACTTTTTACCCCCTCAGGCACTGTATACACACAGTGCCCAGACATACATTCAGATAAATACACATATTCATTAAATAAATAATATTGGAAAAGCAAAAGCATTATTTCAAACTGTTTTAACTGTATATTTCTAACATTCAGAAAACTAGAAACAACAAATTTAAATGAGGACTGTAATAGATGGAGATACTGTCAGTTACAAAATAAGACAAAACTGTTCAAAGTAAGGTGACACTTAAACCATAGCCATTGGAGCCTGTGGGTATACCTTTGCACTTCTTTTTTAATTAAAAAAATTTAGTATGTTTTTAATTGAAATAAGATTGCATCATTTTCTCCCTTCCTTCCCTCCCTCTAGCCCCTTTGCCGCTCAGGTATCCTCCCCCGAAGACCTCCTGTGTCTCCCTAACTCAAGTTTATAGCCTCTCTTTATTATTCTTATATCCATCTATAAACCTGTATGTACAAATATACATATAACCCATTGAATCCATTTTTGTTGTGTATACAGTTTCAGGGCCAACCACTTTCTTATTGGGCAACCAGTGAGGGATCTCATTCCTGGGAGAGGCTAATTCTTCTCACTGTAGTCATCAGTTGCTTGTAGTTTTTGTCTAGGGGTGGGACCCCACGGAAACCTTTCCGTGTTAGTATATCTACTGATATTGCTATTGTTCAGGTAATTGTTTATATAGCCATTTCTAGGAGATACTTTCACAACAGACTTCCTGACACTCTGTCTAACCATCTTTACACTCCCTCTTCCAAGATGTTCCCTGATCCACAGATGCAGGAGCTGTGGCATAGATGTCTCCATCGAGTTGGGAACCCGCATGATGCATTGCTCTCTGGATTGTGTCCAGTTGTGGTTTTCTGTGAAGTAAAGAGAGGTTTCTTTGATGAGGGCTGTTAGCTAGGCTTACCCAGGAAAGGTGGCTTGCACAGAGAAAGGGGTCACAGACTGTGGTCTTTGAACTTCTTCGGAGCCTCTGTGGGGCTGGAGAGATGACTCAGTGGTCAAGAGCACACGCTGCTCTTGTAGAGGACCTGGGTTCGGTTCCCAACATCCACACGGTAGCTCACAGCCTCTGTAACACCAGTTCTACAGTAGCTAGTGCTCTCGTCTGGGATCTGAGGATACCAGGCACCCAGTGGACTGCAGTGCCATCTCCTAGGCAGGAGCTGCTTGGGAGGCCAGATCTCCCTGCTTCCACCAGCGAAATCTTAGACCTTCCTCCTTTCACGTCTAAGCAGGAGAGCCGATGGAGCCCATCCGTCTAAGATGAGGTCCCATATCCAAACAAAACAATACACATACTTTGGTAGTTTGAATGTAATCGGCTCCCATAATCTCATAGGAAGTGGCACTATTAGGAGATGTGACTTTGCCGGAGTAGGTGTGGCCTTGTTGAAGGAAGTGTGTCACTATGGGGTTGAGCTTTGAGGTCTCAGATGCTTGAGCCCAGGCTCAGCGGCACACAGACTTTCCTGCTGCCTGCGGATGAAGATGTAGAGCTCTCAGCTCCATCTCCAGCACCATGTCTGCCCGCATGCTGCCATGTCCCCTGCCATGATGATAATGGACTGGACTATTAAGTCTGAAAGTATAAGCTGCTGCCTCCGTGAAATGAGTGGCCTTTACGTGTTGTCACGGTTATGGTATCTCTTCACAGCAATGGAAACTACAGCTAAGACACATACAAAAACTAAGAATAATTTGGATGTTGAGAAGCGTAATTCTATTACGTATTGACTTGAGAAAAATAAAAGATTACATGATGCCTATGTATGCGTTTAAGGTTTCGTTTGGAAAAACTTGTACAGACTTGGGTAAAGGCTTTCGTGAGGGATTTTTTTTTTTTATGAATTCAATGTCCTGGGGCAAATAGTTTAGTCCTTAAAATTTGCTTAAAGCAATAAATCTCTAGCTAATGTCTCTCCAAGGTCATTAGCTAATTACAAGAGCTGCCAGAAGCTGCTTGCTATGAGCTTCTTATGATATGGACCTTAAATATCCCCCAAAGACCTATGTGCTGGAGGACTGGCTGCCAGTGTATGCTGCTTTTAAAACCTAGGGCCTGTGAGAGGGATAAGCAAGTAAAGGTGCTTTCAAGCAAGGCTCCCAACTTAAATTCTAGCGCTAGGACTCATATGGTGGAAGGAGAGAACCCACTTCTACAAGTTATCCCCGACACACACACACACACACACACACACACACACACACACACCATCAAATGTACATCTACTCCTAACACAAAGTAAAAGGGTTTTTTTTTTTTTTGTTTTTTTTTTTTTGAGAGGCTGGGATAGGGAGGAAATTGAGACATGGTTTCACTACGGCCTGTAACTCACTATGTAGATCAGGCTGGCCTCAAACTCATAGAAATCTGCCTGCTTCTGCCTCTGGAGTGCTGGGATTAAGGACATGTGCCTTGTAAAATTAATAAGTTTTAAATAGAGAGAGATTGGACCCTTTAGGAAATGAGACTTCATGGGGGGGGGGGAAGCAAGGTCCTGTGCTGTAGGAGGAGCTACGGTGCCCTGGGGACTTTCTTTCCCTGTTTTTGCGCCTAGTCCTGAGGCGATCAATGTTCAGCCCCCACTAAGACCTCAGAACAATAGAATGAAGCAACCATAGACTGAAGCCTCTGAGCTTATGAACAAAAATAAGCTTTTCTTCATTTTTAGTGGATTGTCTTGGGTATTTTTTTTTTGAGATAAGGTTTTCCTCTATAACCCAGGAGAGTCTGGGCCTGGCTATGTAGCCCAGTCTGGTATTGATTTGATGATCTTCTGGCCTCAGGCTAATTATTGAGAATTTAAACTGGTCAGCTGAATTGAGAGAAGATGCTTTGGTCTACTAATGGAGGTGCCTATCAATGAGAAGGGTGACTCTAGACTTTGGATGCAAAGACAAGCATCCCTTAGGAGAAGGGCATGTGCCATTCACTTGCCAGGCACGTGCCATTCAGAGCAATTTACAGAAATAAAGTGGGGATTACTTACCATGTAGCCACAAAAGGTGAGTGCTCCATTTGCCTGTGGTAGAAGAGGTGACATTGCCTGTCATGGAGAGGTGACAATTGAATCTCAGAGAATGAATAGGAGTTTGCCCGGCTGACAGGCAGTCTGAAGCATGTGTCGTGGCACTGGTGCGTGGAATGTTATATTGAATCAGAGACGGTTCACTTTGGAGCACAGAATTGGGGCTTTAGGGAAGAACAGCTAATACTTGATGGAAAGAAGGACCCCTCCTTTCTTCTCTGTCATCTCTTGTTTTAGCCATCAATTCATTGGTCTAAGCAGATGTACAGCACGCTATGAAAACAGTATCCCCTCTTTACAATTGAGAGAACTATGCCCAAAGAAGTTAGACAGTGTGATTGATTTTGATCTTTCTCTTTCAACACTGTGCTGGCTAGTTATGACTGTATTGCACATATTAGTTGAGCCTGAAAACTTAGTTCTTCCATCGAGGGTCTCTTGGAAAAGTCTACGAGAGATCGGATTTCTCCTCTTCCTTTCCCTGTCCTTCCGCATTTCTTCTGTCTTCCCTCTCCCTCTTTCTTCTCCCTCTCTCTTCCCTCCCTATCTCTTGATCACTTCCTGTCTTTCTTTCTTTGGCAGGTCATAATATGCTACCCAAGATTGCTATAAACTCACTTTTGGACGCAAGTGATCTTGCTGCCTTAACCTCTCAGGCAGTGGAGACTACAGATGTAGCTACCATGCCAAACTGGAGGGTGGAAGTGCTGCTGATATAAAATAAACATTCTTTTCAGGAGGCAATGACATTATTCTGTTTTAGAAAACTTTATTGAGATATAGTTTATATCCTATACAATTAATTCATTTAAGGTCTACAATCCAGTGACTTTCAAACACACTTACATAGCTATATGTCTATTACTGAAATCGATTTTCTGATATTTAATTTTCTCCGAAGAAACCATGTACCAGGGGCTGGAGAGATGGCTCAGTGGTTAAGAGCATTGCCTGCTCTTCCAAAGGTTCTGAGTTCAATTCCCAGCAACCACATGGTGGCTCACAACCATCTGTAATGAGGTCTGGTGCCCTCTTATGGCCTGCAGGCATACACCCAGACAGAATATTGTATACAGAATAAATAAATAAATATAAAAAATTCTAACTTTAAAAAAAAAAGAAAGAAACCATGTACCTGCCCTCTTAGACACCCCCTTTCCAGGCCGGGGCAGCCATTAATCTTCTGTGGGACTCTACAGTGCTTTGTCTTATGAGCATTTGCATGAAGGGACTTATATACTATGTTGTTCTTTGAGCCTGGCTCCTCAATTAACACAGCACTCTGTAGGTTCATCCAGGACGTAGCACCTCTCACTACTTCATACTGTTTATTTGCAAAAGATTTGGGTTCCATTCTTATATTCCCTTTTCAACGGACATTTCAGATATTTCTACTCTGTGATGGGTGTTAAATAACAGTACCATTTTACTGTTTATAAATGTGGTCATTTCTCCAAGTCTGTACTTAAAATATTTGTCCCCAAGGAGGTTGGTTGGAAGCAAGTCTGTTACTTCCTGTAGTATACATCAAAATACACACTGGTTGTGGTAGGTGGGGGAGCTCCTGGTATACAGCTTGTGTTATAGATGTGTAAAATGTGGTGGAAACTCGGTTATAATACATGGGATGGGCCTTTCTGTAATGACTTCTCAATGGCACACTCCAACCATTTGTACTGAAGAGACCTGGTCAAGTAACTTAGACTCTAACCAGACGAAGTTTTTTTCTCATGTTTTTTTCCTGTTAGATTTACTATTTTGAGAAAGTATAGATGGAAACATGTCTTCAAAATACAAAACTGAAGAACCTTAAGTCTTTACAAATATCTTCCTAATTGAAAGGAGGATAGAAAACTTTTGAATTTAATTGTACAGGACGTTGTAATTCAAAGACCCTTAAACGGTGCATAATGCACCATCCCTCTTCTACCAGACAGAGAAGTTTCCTGATTGCACTCTTGAGATATTATAAAGCATTTCTAAGGCTGCTGTTAAACTAAAGAATGGTAAATTGGGAGGTTTTCAAATAAGTTCCTGCAGACCTCAGTCTGGTCTAAAGTTTCCTGTTTTTACAATTAACTCCTCATGTTTCTTTGTTGAAGTGTGTGTGTGTGTGTGTGTGTGTGTGTGTGTGTGTGTGTGTGCATGCGCGTGCACGTGTGTGTGTGTAACCTAAAGATAGATCAGGAAGCATCTGGACACTCTGATTCCAGAGGGGAATCCAGACTTTAGTGCAGGATAGGTTGGATACCTCGTGGGTTTTAAGTGAGGCAGCTCAGCCTGTCTTAGAAGAACCCAAGTATAGGTAGGAATACTTTCGCATCGTCAGGCTTCTGAGGAATTATGAAGACAAGTCAAAATGTCAGGCGTTGGTGCTCCTGAAAGTTATGCTTCCATCTTGGTGCCAACTCTCCCGCTATATCTCGCTTGCCAAATAAAGCCCTGTGATTAAGAACGAGTCAGCAAGAACAAAAGGAAAAGATTGCTTGCAACCAGGATGACTCAAGGTTTGTGTATAGGCCAGGGAAATACAAGGCTGTGTTCTGTACCACATGAATGCGTTCTAATTTGAATTAAGATGATTTTGGAAGAGTGTTTATTTCCAGATTCTCCAAAAGCAAGGTATTTCTTCCTGTAACTGAACTCAAGTAAAAGCTGCGTATTTCAAGCATTTGGTAAAGATTTCATGTTTAGGGGAATAATGATGAAAAGACCACCCCTCATAGTAGCAGAGGATTTACTATGAACTGCCATTTCATTGTACCTTATTGCTTTTCTTGCTTTACATATGAAGGCAAAAAAGTACAGAAAGTCTCAGTAATGTGTCTAGCTTCGCACAGCTAGCTAGCGAGTCTTTCCATCAGAGGTCCTAGAGTCCTTCACGCTCCAAGGAATTGTGCTGATTAATTCAGTATATGATAAAGCATTTTACTGATATTAAAATATGAGGGCTGGAGAGTCAGCCCAGCAGTTAAGAGCACTGGCTGCTCATGCAGAGGACTAGGCTTTGATTCCCAGCACCCACAAAATGGATCAGAGCTGCCTCTAACCCCTGTTTCAGGAGATCTGATGCCCTGCTCTGACCTCCACAGATATCAAGCATGTATGTGGCGAACAGACATACATAAAAGGCAAATCATTCATACAATATAAGTAAAATAAAGATACAAATACAAATATGAAAATAGATACAAAAAGCATGCATTATTAAAAAATATGAGTAGTCAAAGTAGATAAGTACATGTAAACACCATGCAAACACAGAATGCACTGTAAAACTCACAATACTATATTGCTTTGGAAAAAAGTGCTTTATACTCCATTTTATCCTGGGTATAACTTGGGTATGAGAAGGAATAACGTTTGGACATTAGGAAGAATAACATCTAATTTGCTAGGGAACTGTTTTATTTTGATGCACCCACTAGTGCATAACATAAATGAGTTTTGACAAATGTTTGTCACACAGCTTGGATGACTTCCAAATATTTTCTCTTGTGGCTCTTAGTTTTGGATATTTTTCGATGACCAACCAATCAAAAAACAATGCCCGAATCACAGTAGCTCCCGTCAGGAAATGCCATGTTGAAAGGCAGCTTTGATTACTCAAAAGCCTATATTTCACTCGAACTTTCAAGACTATTCTTGTTTAGAGGACGGACTTTTATTTTCTTTGGGTTTTTTTTGGGGGGGAACAAACAAAATCAACCCCCTCTTCTGCCCTCCCAAGATGTGCCTTTGCTTTTTGCTGCAGTTTTCCTATTCCTTTTCGCGGGCGAGAATGCCTGTTTAACAGAGCAAATCAAAG
Organism: Ondatra zibethicus; assembly: GCA_004026605.1. NCBI lineage: Eukaryota > Metazoa > Chordata > Mammalia > Rodentia > Cricetidae > Ondatra > Ondatra zibethicus. The sequence continues at coordinate 9,231 of PVIU01017146.1, forward strand.
TGTCCGAAAGAGGATGTCTGCATCCATCCTGTTTAAAAGAGATGGGTTTCGTTCCCTTTCCTTCGCACATCAAAGAAGGCACTCTGGGAGGAAATAAACCATAATTAGGCATGAGCGAGCAAGCCAGGCGGACCCCCTTCCTCAGCCTAGCCCATCCCCGCCCCCTGGGCCCTGGCAACCGTCCGGGGCGCGGGCGCGACGCGGTCCAACGCCGCAGCTGCAGCCCCCGCGTCCGCGCGCGCGCCCCCAACACGCCGCCAGAACCTGGGCGGCGGCGGGCCGGCCGGGGGCGCGCGCTCGGGGGCGCGCTCATGCAGCGGTTTTCTTCTCCCACAATCCAGAGGCAGAGGCGCGGAGGGCGGGGAGTCGGCGGAAGGATATCGGCGCGGAGGGAGCGGCGCGCTCGCCCGGCCGGCGGCGGGCGCGGGTGTGCTGCGGCACTGCGGTTCTGAGGCCGTTACCCCCGCTCCTCCAGAGAGCGGCGGAGGAGGCTGGAGCGCGGCGGCGGCGGCGGCGGCGGAGCGCCCGGGCGTCGCTGAGGCACCGGAGGCTGGCGGGGCTCCCGCGGCCGGACGGTCAGGGACACGCAGCGGAGCCCTCGGCCCCGGGCAGGGCAAAGGGGCTGAGGCGAGCGCGAGACCGCGGAGGGATGGTGAGCGCCCGGCGAGGGGCGAGCCGCGCCTGAGAAGGCGAGGGCAGGCTGCTGGCGGACGCTCCCGGCGCCCGTGCCCGCCAGCCGCTGGAACGCCCAGAGCCGCTCGCCCAGGGCCAGCCCGGCCGCCCCGCAGCCTCCGCGGCGCGCGCGATTCATCGGCAGCCGCTGCGCTGAACGGCTCCCTCCGGGAGCGGGGCCACCTTGACGGGCTTTTTGTCTCGTGCCCCGGCCGCTCTTCGCGTCCTCCTCCTCCAGATGCCTTTCTTCTGCCCCTCCTCTCCGGGTGCAGACACTGCCAGCGCCGGCTGCGGCTCTGCGCGGGATTTGGGCTCGTTTCCCCTGGGGGGTTTTGAGGAGGGAGAGTCCTTCCCCCTCTTCGATGGGATTTTCCTGCCTTGTCGAAATGGACTTTCATTGATTTCGTCTTACTTCTACGTTTAGTGACCAATTCCCTAGGCGTTTTTGTGGTACTTCCCTTTTTCCTCCCCGCCCGAATATATAATCTGTAAAATGGAGAACGAAATCTTTACTCCCCTTCTGGAGCAGTTCATGACCAGCCCCTTGGTCACTTGGGTAAGTAGGATGTCCTTTATTGTGTATTTTGCTGTGTTATTTGCGGCTGCAGAGATGGAGGTGGGCGTTAACGTCGTGATAATCCTTGTGTTCTAGGTTAAAACGTTTGGACCTCTGGCTGCAGGAAATGGGACCAACCTGGATGAATATGTGGCTTTGGTGGATGGGGTATTCTTGAACCAGGTCATGCTCCAAATGTAAGTGTTTTCTTCTTCTCTCGCTAACTTATTTTCTGTGAAAAATAACATACTTTGAACTTAGATTTCACGTCTTAAACACTTAATTTGGTTCTTTGGCCAGAAAAAAAAAATCAGGTGGTTTAATTGGATCTTGGAAGGAGTGCCCATCCTGCTTATTAACCGAGTAGTTATACCTCCTGAAATTGAGAAACTGAATCTTTCACTCTGCCAGCCCTGTCTGTATTGTCATTTATTGTCTGAAGTGCTGAAATTCAAACCACATTGTGTTATCTTTGGTAATTTGGTAAAATGACGGAGACAGAGAAATCTTGTCTACGAAAGGACTTAACTGTGAAGTTATGAGCAAAGGTGTTTTCTTATTAACCTTTTAAATCTAAGAATAACTGATTCAAAAATTGAAACTGGTGAAGTAACATTTCAGCAGTGAAAAATTCAGTTAACATTGCTGATTGGTCAAGAAGACTTCTGTAGCCAGCAATTTCAATATCTAAGTTTGATTAGATGACTTACCGTGTTATTGATGAGTTATTAAATTGCTTAGTATTTGGGGAATTATTTAAAGATATTTTGAGGTTTATGTAAATAACTGAAGTCATGATAGCTGGGTCTTTTGTTTGTCATGTTGAGTTTCTGCTAAGAAGAAATGTGGCTTTTGAGATAGAAATTGAGTGTTGGAAGCATATTAGTACCTAGATCAGAGAAGTCAAAATGACTCCATTTTATCGTCATGGTATTGTAGCACAGATGCACTGTAAGTACTTCAGTGGTTATCGTTGCTGGCATTACAGTTGAGTTTGGACACTTTCTTAATAGAGTCTCATTACAAGAGTAATCTTGCAACTTTTGATTTGAAGATATTTCTGTCTTATATATGTGAAAATTGATGCAGGATAAATACTTGTTAAATTCATATTCTCTTAATTTTGCACATGCCAATTCTGTATTTTCCTGGATATTATTCTTCTTTCTAGATTTGTGCTGGTTAGTTTTTTGTCATCTTGACACAAGGGTCATCAGGGAAAAGGGGACCTCAGTTGAGAATTTAAACGACTCTGTCCTTTTCACATGTAGGCAAGTCTCTGGGGGCATTTTCTTGGTTGCTTGCGGTGGGATGGGCCACCCCACTGCTGGTAGTGCCATCCCTGGGCAAGTGGTCAGTTGTATGAGAAAGGTTTGAGGGGGACAGTGAACACATTTCTTCATGGTCTGTGCTTCGGTTCCTACCTCCAGCTCCTGCCGTGATGTTTTCAGTGATGAACTGTTACCTGGAAGGAAGAGGAAATAAACCCGTTCCTCCCCAAGCTGCTTTTGGTCGTGTGTTTAGCACAGCAGTAGACAGCAAACAAGGACGAGTTTAGAATTCAAATGAATAAGCCTATTCCAGTGCTAATTTCTGCATTCTCAGAGATCCTGTGCTGTTTTTCATGTATGTGTGACCCTACAGGAAATACTGTTGTTTTTATACCTTTTCCAAGAAAAGAAAAGAACATTTGTGTGCAGGCACTTAAATATGTGAGTTAACTAAACATGTATGTATATTTCTTCCTTAGAAAGGAAAAACGAGTGTAGTCATTTTCAGGATCAGCACGGTCTTAGCAGATATTTATGAAATTACTTTTTGTTGGAAGTAGTCTACCATTTCCTAAGCAGAGTGATAGAGTTCTGTAATACTATTTTAGGAATGGAAGCTATTATAATAGATAATCACAGTTTCCCTTATGTCTCTTTATCTGCTTAATTTTAGGGAGGAAAATTGGAATTTTGAGTGCTGAAATCCTACCAAAAATAGGAAAATACATTAATTTTTCACCTTAAGGCGTTTTATTTAATATTTTTGTTTTGTTTTTTAAACTTAGTACTTGGGTGAAGAGTTAAAAACATAGTAGCTGCTTTCACTTTGAGTTCATACTTTAATTAAAAAAAATATCTTTTGAAAATAGTGATGTTCCAAAAGAATAGTTGCCAGGTTCTCACGAGTGCCTTGGGAGGGGACTAGCTGCTTTCTAAACCTCAGATCCACTTCTGTGTTTTCAGTTCCACCTCTCAGTTTCTCTAAGTGACTTTTAGTGTCCTAATTCTGTTCTGAATGACCTATATAAGGGAAATAAAAGGAAAAGAACTATTCTTTGCTTTCTTAAAAGAGTAGTTTATTAAAATTCGGTCAACACAAGTATATTTAAGCGGTAGAGCAACAAAATACCTTATTACTATTTTGTTTGTTTATTTTTAGGTACAGAGTTTTATTTTTCCCTGGCTATGTAGACCAGGCTGGTCTGGAGCTCTTGGAGAGCCACCTGCCTCTGCTTTACAGGTTCTGGGATTAAACGCATGTCTCGCCACAATACATTATTTTTATGACCTATATTTTGCCAATGGTTAGAAATTGTACTACATAGTTTCTTCAGTTGGCTGCATGACTTAATGAACTCTATTAAAGTGCCATTTGAAACTCTGTGCCATGAAAGGATAGTTAACCTAAAGATGAACCTTAATTAAAAACATTTCTAGATTACATTTGGTTATAGAATTTGTGAGCAAGAATCCTTTGTAAATGAAATGGTGTATTTTTCTTTGTGTTCCTTATACTTGAAGTTTATTGAGCTTGGATCTGTGGGTTTCATTTTTATCAAATTTGGAAAAAAATGAAGGCATTGTTTCTTTAAATATACAGTGTGTGTGTGTGTGTGTGTGTGTGTGTACGTACCTGAACTTACTTGTCTTTCTTCCTTTTGGAAGCCCAGTTACATGTATATTAAGTTCCTAGATGTGTTTAAAGCTTATTGAGAGGTTCATGGGTGTGTTTTTGTTGTTGTTTTTCTTTGATTTTGAATAGTCTGTTGTGGTAGCTGTGAATATTTTCTATTATGTTTACTCCTACCCAGCATGTATTTCATTTTAGACATAGTTTGCTCTGTAGAAAACTTGCCATTATACCTTCCATGTTCAGGTTTTTCAGTTTTATCTCTTTAGATTCTTAAACATGGGATATAGTTATAATTGTCTTATTGCCCATATATATTAATTGTGTCATTTCATTTAGTTGGTTTTGATTGAGTTTTCTCCTCAGTATGAATTATACTTCTTTGCTTTTGTATCCTGGTGATTTTTATTTGATGTTAAATATTTGAAATTGGATATTTTATTATTCCACAAAATACAGATATTTTGAGCTTTATTCTGGGATGTATTTAAGTTACTCAGAAACAGTTTTATCTTTTCAGTATTTGCATTTAATTAATTAATTGATTATTTGGGGATAGGGTCTCTTTATGTAGCCCTGACTTTCCTAGAACTTACTGAATAGACAAGGCTGGTCTTATAGAGATCTGTCTGCCTCTGCCTCCTAAGTACTAGAATCAAAAGTGTGCACATCCATAGTGCCTGTAAGTTTGTTAGGCAGTACCTTTTTGTACTATTGAGTCAGAAATCTTCCAAGTACAGTAATTGGTGGGAACAGTAACTGTGTTGTTACTTGAAATAATTTTTTGGTTCTTTCAGTGACTTTGCATAGTTTCTTGACACTTACAGGTACTGACAGGAGCTCAGCAGAAATCTTTTTCTTGCTTAGCTCTCTTCTCTGTGATATTCTTCATGAGTATTTAGCTGCATTATCTCCAGGCTTCATTCCCTCTACTCAACTCAGGAATGCTACTGTACTACCTAGGTTTCCTCCTCCCTGTTCACGGGCTGGAGATCTTCTAGGCAGTAAGATGTGACTGTTGTTAGGTTCAGGCTTGGTCTGAACCCATCTATCAAAGATCATGGTTTTCGTTGTCTAGTATCTTGAAAAATACTTCCTATGTTTTGTCTTCCCTCTGGTGCCCAATTGTCTCAGGCAGGTGGGCACATTTGGTTCTTATTGTCAGGAAGTAGAAATCAGCTTATACACTTTAATGACATTTTTGCTCTTACTGCTTTCATATGGAATATAGATTTTTTGTTTATTTGTTTGGGTTTTGATTTTTTGGTTTTGTTTTCCGAAATAGTGTTTCTCTGTACCTTTGGAGCTTGTCCTGGAACTCGCTTTGTAAAACAGACTGACCTCGAACTCACAGAGATCTGCCTGTCTCTGCCTCCCAAGTGCTGGGATCAAAGGCGTGCACCATCACTGCCTGGCTCGGAATATAGATTTTTTACTAGAGGAGTAAAACGTTTTACTTTGGAAACGTTTTCATTCAAATTATTTGCTAAGAATAAGAATGTTTATTATGTCAGCTATGCTGGTGTTACCAGTGTGGACCCAGACCCTGAAAATGAGAAGGTGACTGCTTTGTGACATTTTCTATTGACTTTGTCGTAGAATTTTGTACTTCGTTCAGTGATGTGGAATTCATTGTATTTAGAGCTAAATCTTGGACTTCATTGAGTGGCTCCTAGAATCAAAGAATGTCAGAGCTTGTGACATAGCATTAGCCATCTTTAACAGGAGGGAAAAGCTCTGCAGAACTCTAGAATGGTAAGCCAGCTACTGTCTATGCTTCAGGGCATTTTCCTACTTTAACTGAGTGAAATAGTTTTTTTTTTATGATGCTTACTAAATATAAGACTTGATATCAGTAAAGTAGAAATCCTCTTCTTGTGTTGTATCTCCCATGAGGGAAAGTGGTCTGAATGACAGGCTGTGGTTTTGTATATACTGTAATCTGCAGTGCCTGCAGTTTGGTTTTCAGTAACTTTCAGGGTCATGTCCAGCATGTTGAGAGTTTGTTCATTGTCCTGCTCTAGACTGATGTCTTCAAGAGCAGTATGTAGTGATTGATGGTTTCTCTGTGTAACTAATCCCTAAACTTGAAGAAATTATGAGAACTAGAGAAGAATAGGGCGATTAGTTACATATGGACATACAAATAAGTGTTTCACCGATAATTATCTTTGTAATGTTAAGTATCAGAAACATCCTTATAGGATAAATGGAACGTAAGACCTTCTTAACTGTTTCTTCAGAAAGATACTTGTTGACTTTCCCTTAGGCTCTATTGTTACAGGGAGCGGGCCCCCTTGTTCCGGCCACCCGGCTAGCTTACACCCAAAATAATCACACAGAAACTGTATTAATTAAAACACTGCTTGGCCATTAGCTCTAGCCTCCTATCGGCTAACTCTCACATCTTCATTCAACCCAATTCTATTAATCTGTGTTCACCACGAGGTCGTGGCTTACTGGGAAAGATTTAGCATGTCTGTCCTGGCGTCTCCATGGCGGCTCTCTGACTCTGCTTTCTTCCTCCCAGAATTCAGTTCCGTCTCCCCGCCTACCTAAGTTCTGCCCTATCAGGCCAAGCAGTTTCTTTATTAATTAACCAATGAATACAACACACAAAACAAAAAGAATTCCTATACCACTCTATGAAACAGTTTGATACTGAGTAGTAGTATCAAATTTAAAAATAATATTTGAGATTTTATTTTATTAGGACATTTAATTTATCAGTAACAATTTTTTCAGATTGGTGTGATATAAAGACAGAACTTATAGTTTTAAGATTTAAGGTGTAGACCTGTTATTTTAATAAAATATTTAACCAGTTATTGATATTGCAAAATAATCTTTTTCATTTCTGATTTTACTTCTATGCTTTCTTCATCCTATAATGATATTTTAATAATTTATAAAGTAGGTTAATGAAAGAGATCTGCCCCTAATATTTGTGGGACCTAGGGCAGACATTCATTTATAATAGGTATAAATACTAAGAGACTATAAGACAATCTAGCAAATGGTTAAATGTATTTTAGCATTTTACCATGATATATATATATAATATCTTTAAAGGGTTTACATTTATAATTAGTAAAATTTAGAATTTATAAATTGACCATTCACAGTAGAGCATGATTGAGCACAGGCTCCTTTCATCATTCCAGGCTCCTCTGTTACCACAGAGGTTTCATGCAAAGGCATGCCAACTGTGTCCAATTCAGGCTCTTAGAATCACTTCTCCAAATTACTGCTTCTTTGCATTCATCTGTAGTGCATTCCATCCTAAGCACAGACTTGGGGGGAGGTTAAAAAGTGTCATCTGCAAGAGAGGAGTTGGTACCTATCATCTTGTTTATATGCACTTCTTATTTAGTGGAAGTAAGTGTGTGGCCCAGTGAGGCCAAGAGTGGAAGTCCAAACAGAAATGTTTTCTGTTTCTCATAGAACCCAGGACCAGTTGCTAGGGATGGCACCACCCACCATGGCCTGGGCCTTCCCCTATTGATCACTAAATGAGAAAATGCCTTACAGCTGGATCTCAAGAAGGCATTTCCTCAGCTGAGGCTCCCTCCTCTGATGACTCTAGCTTGTGTCAAGTCGACACACAAACCCAGCCAGTGCAGCCTCTTTAGATTTCATAAAGTTATTGAGCATGAGATTGTACACATTGGTCAATAAATGGTCATTGTAATGCCATCGTTACTGTAATGCCATCGTTACTATTACTACTCTTAGACCTCCTCTATACACAACTGAGTGTGAAAACCAAAAGCCAGTACTAAAACCAAAAGTCAGTACAGTCACACACACAAACACAAATCAAAGACTCATGAGTATTTAGGAGATGAAAGACCTCCTAAATTCTTTTGACCGCATCATTTATCACACTAGCTTGGTTTAGATGATTTGGTAAAAATTGCTTCCCGTGGCCTGCTCAGCCCACCTTCTTAGAGAACCCAGGACCATCAATCAGCCAAGGGATGACACCACCCACCATGGACTGGGCCTTCACTAAATGAGGACATGCCTTACAGCAGGATCTTGAGGAGGCATTTCCTCAGCTGAGGTTCCTTCCTCCGATCAATGATTCTAGTATGTGTCACATTGACACACAAAACCACCCAGTACAGTTTCATTATATCATTTTATGAATGATAAGTCAAAATAATTGTACTTTGTTAATATTTTCTCCCTGCTACACTCCATCATCCTCACGCCTCCCCAACTCTTTTTTTTTTCTGCAGTTAGTTTTCCAGTAATTGAATTCTTTAGTAGTAGTGTGTGAGCATTGAGGAAGAAAAGCAGATGGCATCAAAGGGCAGCTGATAGAATAGAGCAGAGCTCAAACTTTTCCATTGATGACCTCTTTGGACTTGAGAAATTTTTCCATAAGCTTAGCTGTATAGAACAGGTATACAAGTCAAGCATAGATATACAAATCACGAATAAATCGTTTATTTTAAAGCAATTCTTTGATATTCATATAACTATCATTTATTAAAAACAAAAGCAAATTCATGTACTAAAGATAAAGATATGTTTACTTTTACATAAAGAGTTAAGTCTTGGCTGAATACTTGATACTGTAGGATGTAAAGCATCTTTAGCATTTTTCAGAGATGATCATTATTTTGATAGGGCCATTAGAAATTCTGATTTTTAATCCCAAGCCAAAATTTATTGTCATTGAGCAGCTTTTTTTTTTTTTTTTTTTTTTTTTTGAGACAGGGTTTCTCTGTGACTTTGGAGCACGTCCTGAAACTATGAAACTAGCTCTTGTAGACCAGGCTGGCCTTGAACTCACAGAGATCCGCCTACCTCTGCCTCCCAAGTACTGGGATTAAAAGCGTGTGCCACCACCGCCCGGCTGAGCAGCTTTTTTTAAAAAATGAAACTTGACTTAGCAATTTTAAAAATCAAACACTCTAACATAATACCATACAAAAATACACAAATTTGATACATTCTAAAGAATGATCACAAGAAAATATTAATAGTATTTGTTTCCCATAATTAAACCATCATTGGTTCCATAAGAGCAGAAAACAGTGTATATCCATTCAAAACACTGACTTTTTTTTTTGTTTGTTTGTTTGTTTTGAGACAGGGTTTCTCTGTCGCTTTGGATCCTGTCCTGGAACTAGCTCTGTAGACCAGGCTGGTCTCGAACTCACAGAGATCCGCCTGCCTCTGCCTCCCGAGTGCTGGGATTAAAGGCGTGCGCCACCACTGCCCGGCAAAAACACTGACATTTATGGCACACAATAGTCTTGAATCTGAACCAAGATGTTTTAGGCAATGTGTTCATTGGCATGGCATGGTGTGATGACATGCACAGTGCAGTGTACGTGTTATGTTTAGAGTCAAGGCTGAAGTAAAGTTTCATGGCCCAGTGCAGGTAAGTCCTGCCAGAGACATCTTGGTTTCATTACACATTTTATTTTGAATTAAGTTTTGGATGCTGTATATTCAGAAACCTTTCACTGTTGCCAGATTTTTTTTTGACCTATATTTAGTTATGTGACTTCCCTATGGGATTGTAACCCACATTTTTAAGAAACTGGGCTTAGGAAACATTTTTTTTCAGTTTCTTACAAAACTAAACTTTGTCTTACCATATGAACTAGCAATCCACTCATAGGAATTTGTCCCAATGAGGTGAAAATTCGGGTTTTAAAGACAGCACAAAAATATTTATAGCACCTTTATTCTTAGTTTCCCCAAATTGAAAGCAAACATGATATCCTTTAAAAAAATAAATGTATAAACTGCTGTATACATACAGTGGAATACTGCCAATAATTTGGAAGCCCTGATTTCAGTTTTATGACTCCAAACAGGGTTGTAACTCACAGTTTAAGAATTTGGGACTAGATGTTGCAGTAAGAATGAAGGACGAGTAGGTTTTAAAAGAAACAAAATGAAAGGGTATAGAAAATTGAAGTTTAGGGGTCTTGGAGAATTTGAAATCTGGCTAGTGATGAAGGCCAGAACTTAGACCGTTGCTGACAGGTACATGAAGTGACTGGAGTAGAGGTAACCGGAGTTGAGAAGGAGCTAAATTCATTATTCTTTATGGAGCCGTGATTTCGTGGTTCCCACTAGAGGTAGAAATGACTGTGAATTCAAAATTAAAGTAGAAAACAAGGCAGTAATTGGCTGATTTATCAGTGCTCTTAATAATGATTTTGTATAAAAAGCTGTTAATTTACAGGCTTATAAATAAATCTTTATATATTTAGTTTACAGGCTTATAAATAAATCTTTATATATTTAGTTTTGAGCCTAGCCTTTAATGGCCGAGTCATCTCTTCAGCCCATAATCTTTATATTGAAAAATAAAAATTTGCAAACTATCTTACTAATGCTTCAGGAAAATTTGTTAATGTTACCATGTGACTGATTTTCCTAATGAAGGCTACAGAAGAAGCTAAAGTTCACTACGTCATTGGCAACATTACCAGCCCTCCCGTGGACACTGAGAGGTGCTGGGCCGCAGTCTTTTATTAAGACACGGGTTCTTTACAGGGAATGAAGGGTAAAGAGGTTGTACAGAAATACATTTTTACAAAGTCTGGTTAAAAGAATGAATGAACGGTAATAAAGTGCCAGATTATAGATAGTTGGAGTAGATTAGTGAGCCCTGATATTTGCAAGGTATGTTTGGCAATGGAAACCAATGTATGGAAGAATTTAGATTTGAATCAGTCCTTGAAGGATAGCTGGATTTTGATAATTATAAACAAGAGAAGGTTGTTTTACATGTAAAATGAGAATAAACTAGATTATGGCAAATTAGCATAATTTGGGTTGTATATGACAGACATTTGAGAACCTTTTGCGGTTTCTTAATAGGGGATTAAAATATTCTTTTGGAAAATCATTTCAGCCTTAATTTACATAAATAGGTTCAGTGTGTAATATAGGATATGCATTTGATATTTAGTATACAACTTCATGTAATCTAATTGAACATGTACCCTATTGTTAAATACTGAGGATACATCAGTATATCAGTACATTTTAAATTGTAATAGTGCTCAAAAGCTAAGGAGGCGGACAGGTAAGAGCAAATAAGAAGGATGGGTGATGATGTGATGGTTGCGCCCAGGTCCTAGATCAGATTAGGCTGTGCAGCTGGAGAAGAACAAACAGATTAAGAGCCATGGCAAGACAATAACATTCTAGATCAGATGTGTAAAAGACAGTATGAAAGATGATGCTAACACCGAAGTGGAGCAGTTTCTTTTTTTTTATATGTATCTACAGGAGAAAATGTTAATTTTAAAGAGAATGGTTAATTTGCCTTTATTTTCATTACTTGCACCTAAAAACATTTAAATATATAAAACATCAGTGTACATAGTTTTGTTTGAGAACATTCAGTAGCTGTGTGTCAGTGTTCTATTGCTGTCAAGAGACACTGACCATAGCAACTCTTATAAAGGAAAACATTTAATTGGGACTTGCCTACAGTTACAGAGATCTATTTTAGTCCATTATTCTCATGCCAGACAGACATGATAACAGAGTTCTACACATCCAGCTGCAAAGGCAGCAAGGAAAGAAGAGACACTGGGTCTGGCTTGAGCTTTTGAAACCTCAAAGCCCACCCCCAGTGACATTCTTCCTCCAAGGCCACGACTACTCCCAAAAGATCACACCTGCTAATCCCTGTCAAGTAGCACCACTATCTAATGACCAAGCATTCAGATCTTTGGAGGAGACCATCCCCAATCACTACACTGTATATTTGCACATTTGTTTAAGTTTTCCTTACTGATAAAAGTGCATATTTCACTTTTGAATTCATTTAGTAAGTAAGAATTTTCAGGTTGTGTTATTACAGTTATTCTTTTTTATTACAATAGAACTCATAGTATTGTATATTTAATGTACAACAATAAGATGTTTCTTAGAACAGAAAATAGAGTGTGACTTTAATGAAACAAAGATGGTATGGCAGTGACAATTTGCCTAGTGTGGCCAGGTGTAAGAAGACAATGTTTTATTTATTTCATGTCTATTTCCATGACAATTACAGTTATTCTTTAGGATGTTAGAGTACTTTTTACATGAGTGCTGAGCCTTGAATCAGATGATCAGGCTTGTATTGTCAACAAACACTGCTATCTAATGAGCCATCTTCCAAACCCAATTCATATTTTAGTTAGTTACTAGTGATCTTTGTGCTATACTTCTAAATAATTGTGAAGGTTCAAAGTTGTATCTGTGCTGAGAGGTGTTAAGCACCTTTTCAGAGTTAGGGCAGTACTAATTTCAGCAAATTTTACTCTTGAAAGAATCATATAATCACTCTGCTTTATAATTATTCTGTCAACCATAAGATGTATAGTTGGTTGGTTGTTGTTTTCAGAGAAGGTATCATTGTGGAGCTCTGGCTGGTCTGGAGCTCGTAAGAAATCTGCCTGCTTCTGCCTCTTGAGTGCTAGGATTAAAGTATACACCACCACACCCAGCCCATAATTATTTTTGAGTTATATTCTGGAGAAAATTCTGATCTTATTTGCATAGTTAACCAGAGGGCTGTGTTGCTGTTTTTCTGCAATGGAGAAATTTGTTTCAGTACTTAATATTAAAACTTTTAAAAAGCTGGGCATGGTGGTATATGCCTGTAGTATCAATGCTTGGGATGCTGAGGCAAGATCTCTAGTTTGCAATTAGCCTAGGTTACATAGTAACTTTGAAGCCAACGTGGACTACAAACCCTGTCTGGAAAAACCCAATCCTGTCCCCTCTTCCAGGCTTTTTAAAAGATATAGTCCAGGCTGGCCTCCAACTCATGATCTTCTTGCCTGTCTCCAGTAGTTTGCTTACTGTGAGGTGCTACCATAGTCAGCACATTTAAAAAAAAATAAGTGTTTGGGTTTATGTCTATGCCTTGTGTGGATTCCCTCAGAGGCCAGAAGTATGACTTAGATTATTTGGAACTGTAGTTACTGACAATAAGTTGTGACCTGCTCTGTGTCATCTGCAAGAACAGTACATGCTCTTAAACTCTTGGGGCATTTTCCAGCCTACTTTTTTCTTTTAAATATTGTGTGCAACAGTGTTGGTTGTCTTCAGCTCATTCGGACATATTCTAAATCTTCTACCACTTACAAACTAGTGTCTCATTTTACTAGAATAGAAGTGTGCTAAACAGGTTCTTTCTCTTGTAGACTCTGCTGCAAGTTTGTTTTTGTATGTGTACCTTTCTTCTAACCTGAGTTTCAGTAGATCATAACTTTTGCAGTCTTGCTCTTGTTTGTCTGGACCTTTTTGCTTTATACTTCACAATTTTTATTGCATTTATTGTTTTTTGCCTGTCTTTGCCAGTACTTAAATAAATATCTTTTGTCTTGTCTTAAATTGGTGGCCTTATAATGAAATGCTTAGTATTAATCCATTTGAAGTCTGTTTTACTGGTATGTTGAAAAAGACAAACTGATGATTATGTCAGCCCACTTTTAAATTTGTTGTCCGTAGACTAGATCTTGAGCAGATATGGCTCAGGTTACTAATGAAGGCAGGCCTCTCTGACTTTGTCTTAGGGCTCAAGGGTGGTGGTTAAAGCTTCCAGATGGCTGCCATAAGCCTTATCACCTTGTACTGATTGTGTGGTGACTTACAACAGCCTAAGAACATGAGTTGATTTGCCCAATACTGTGGTTCTCAAAGTGAGATTTGTAAAAATCTGCCTCTATAGAGGCTCTGGAGGTTGTCTGTGAGATCAGAATTATTTTTATACTATTAAAATGCCATTTGCACCAGACTAAGAGAATTGTGGAAAGAGGGAAGGCAGAGATGCAGTTGCCAGCCAGGTACAGAGGAAGCAAGATGAGCTTACCTTACTGAGAAAAGATACCAAGACACAAAGCTAAACACAGATAAGAATTATGGGTTAATTTAAGTTGTGAGAGGTAGGTAATAATAAGCCTGAGCAATAGGCCAAACCAAAATAAACGTCATTTGTCTTCCCCAACTATGTTACAAAAGTACTGATTATGAAATAAAGGTTAGGTAGGTATTTGAGTTCAGGGCACTTGAGTTAAGTAGAGAGACCCGATCTGTAAATAAATAAGTAAATAGTGGGTAAAATTGTTGTCACCTTGATATGATCAAAACTTGTACTACCTTGTACTGGTAGTTAATAGATTCTTCACATGGTGCTTGTAGTTAAAAATTTGTTTTCACATAAAAATGATGAAGTAGTAAAAGTTACTGCCTATAGTACAAGCTTGTCTTTTGTTTTATTTTGTTTGAGGCGGGTTCTTGTTTTGCAGCCCAGGCTGGACTTAAACTCACTGTGTAGCCCAGGCTAGCCTTAATCCTCTTTTAGTCTTAAGTGATGAGATTACAGGTGTAAGCCACTGTGCCTGGTCAAGCTTATCTGGTTAATATACATATTTATTTTTATTTTAATGTGTTTTGCCTACATGTGTCTCTGCCTGTTGCTGCAAAAGTCAGAAGAGGGTGCATGATTCCCTGGAACTGGGGTTGCAGGCAGTGTGAGGAACCAGGAAGGTGTGAGCCAGGAGGGTGTTTCAGGTCCTCTGCAAGAGCAGCCAGTGCTCCTAACTACTTAACCCCTATTTGAAATTTAATATGTCTTTTTAATGGAAGCTATGCCAAAAATACTTGTGTTGCTTAACAAAGTATTGTTATCTCTAGGAAATACTTAGATGAATTTTTGAATTGCAAGCCAAACAAGTCCAGAATTTCTGGGACACTTATTTTTGCTTGAAAGAACAATTGGTGATGATTATTTGGGACAGACATATACTCTTAAATGACTTAAACAACTTTTTTTTTTTTTAAGGAAAACAACTAATTGTATTTATTGCTAAAATGATATTTGAGTTACAGAAAAAGATTGACATACCAATATTTAAAGACTTAGCATGTTTACTTTTTTATTTTACGTGTATGAGTGTTTTGCCTGCCTGTGTGTATGTGTTACGTGTGTCTGGTGCCTGAGGACAGAAGAGAGTGAACTTCCTGAAACCGGAGTTACAGATTTTTGTGAGGTACCATGTGGGTGCTGAAAACTGAACTTGGGTCCTCTTCAAGAACAAGTATGTGAATTTTATAATTCTAATAAAATATCTCAACATTTGATATGTATGCATAATTCAGTGAATCAGATTTTGTTTTGACACAGTCTCTCAACATAGCCCAGACTTGCCACAAATTTATATACAAGGTTTTCTTAAATTTCTGATTTTTCTGCCTTTCTTTCCCAGCTCTGGGACTACAAGTATGCATCACTATACCCAGCTATAAAGCAGTATATTTAAAATTACCTGTCTATTAGCTAAGAAAACCACATACATCCTTGTATTTACCATTGTAGGTAGACCAGTGGAATTTTTCTTTCCCTCCTTTCTTACACCCTTCCCTCTTTCTCCTTTCCTCACTACTCTTGCCTTCCCTTTCTCCTTTCTTTCCCTTCCCTCATTCTCTCTACCTCCCTCCCAGTACATGGTATTGGACCAATAGGTTTTAATTTCAAATTAAGAAAAGATAAGTTTCATAATCAACATTGTAAATAACTGTTAAGATAGCAGTACCTCTTACTGGATTTTGAGAGCATCAAGTAGTAATATCAATACAATTTGCAAAGGCTATACTATATAACTACATCATTCTTCTGATTATATGTTTGTGTGAAAATAAATTTCTTTTTTATACTTTAAGCAAAACAGTGTATAAACACACTGAATACAGATGCACATAGTTGATGTCCTGCAATCAGGAAAGAAAGAAAGATAGCATAGCTCTTCTGGTATTTTATACAGTTATGCAAAACCCAAAAGTAAGCACCTGTATAGCATTGGACTTCTATGATTGCTGTATCTCTGTGAAGTTTTCAAAATCATTGCTTCTGTGTGTTAAATGAGGGACTGTGAGGCTGCACTTGCTAGATCTTTCTGGACCAAAGAGAGAAACCAAGATTTTTTTTTTTAACTTTTGAAGAAATAACTTGATTACCTGAAAATATGCCTGTAATCTCTGTGATAGTTATATTTCGTATCTTTCCAAGAGTTACTGTAAGGTGATTGTGAAGATCACATTATTTAATCTAAGTGAGTGTATTATGTATAATAATTACATAATTATTAACAACATAATATGTTGTTAATGTTTGGTTATATTGTTGCCATGCACAGTGAGTGAGTTTATGAGAACTTTGGAGGGGAAATTAAACCGAAGGGATTTTTTTTTAAAGTCACTTTTCTTCCTGATTATACTCAAGGATGAACTATTTAGTATTTGGATAATTCTTAATGGTGATGTTATTTATCTAGTTGTTTTCATAAAGCAAAATTTTGGTTTATGTGTGTTTTAATTTAGATATATGAATCAGTTATTTCAAATGTTTCATAATTAAATGCAAATGTACATATTTACAAAATTAAACAAAATGTGAAATTATCACAAAATAAAAACAAGTATTTTTAAGTTACAGGGGCGTGATCACAAAAATGTACACAACAAAAATGTACACAAATTTAGCAACATGCTAAAAGCACTGTTGGTTTAGCACCAACGTTTAAGTACTGGCACAGAACAGATGGCCTGAGAGGAGACACAACAGGCTTGGAGTCTGGAGAGAAGAGCACACCACCATTAAAACTATCAGGTTTCTGTTTTTCATAGATACAGTCAATGAAGAGAGAAAGATGTAATCCTGGTTTGTACCACTGAAAATTTTAGACTATTCATGTTGTAAATGTGCTGACTTTTCCTTTACATTTTTCTTAATTATAAAATGAATGTGGGCAGTGGTAGGTAACATATTTACCTGCATATTCTTTAATTGGAATTGGTGCAGCGTGTTGTAAGTGGGTCATTTACATATGATCATTTGTTTGAGGCTCTGTTTTACTGACAGATTGGTTTAACCTCTTTTTTTTTTAAAAAAAAATATTTATTTATTTATTATGTATACAGTATTCTGTCTGTGTGAAGGCCAGCAGAGGGCACCAGACCTCATTTCAGATGGTTGTGAGCCACCATGTGGTTGCTGGGAATTGAACTCAGGACCTTTGGAGGGGCAGGCAATGCTCTTAACCGCTGAGCCATCTCTCCAGCCCTTGGTTTAACCTCTTACAAGACCATTTTGATCTATATTGCTAGGCTGTTTGCCACTAGAACATTCTTTTTCTTGTGTAAAGAGATGGGCGGTCTGTGCTTAGGTTGTTCGCAAATAGCTGTGTTTGATTGGAAAGGTATTATTCATATTTACATGTGTAGCATTTAGAGTCTAATCTTTGTTTTTGAGGCTAATCTTTTTAAAAGGCTTTTCCAAAAATAATATAAAAAATTTTGATTATTAATATTTTAGCATTTGAAATATTGAAATGAAAGGCAGGCTATATAGAATATTTAATACACGATATAGTTTTCTTTTAGAAAATTCTGGAGTATTTTTAAGAATATTTTACTAAGATTCTTATACATATATAAATACACATATATTTAAACAACAATATACAAAGGAATGGGAGTATTTATGTTTATTTAAGGTATATTCTTTATAGATTAGTTGTTCATTAAAATTCCTAGGTTCGATAATCACAAGGCATAGTATGGCTTCATTAAATATGTACTTCAGCTACATAACTATCAGACAGAATTACTAGTATTTGCCCCTAGGAGTAAATAAAATGGGTAAGGTTCATAAAGCAGAAAGGTTTTTTGGTTGCTTTTCAATCTTTTTAAAAACTGTGTTTACCTGGTTAAAGGCTTATAGTGAAAACCAGTGCTCCTCTGTTTACCCTCCTCCCATCTCAGTGCAGATCTCCAGCAAAAGAAGTTACAGCCTTTTTGTAAGCAGTAGTTTTTTTTCTGTTTCTAGACACACACAGACACAGATATACATACACGTGTGTATGCTTGCGCACAAAGTACTTTCTCTTTGGCAAACAATAGAAAAGTACTGTTTACAGAGAAGTTATATAGAATAAGAGTACCCATATATCTACCTAGGTATGGTTAACCTTTTATGTGTTCATGTATCATTTTTAGACTTATCTATTGACTTCTTTTAGTAGTATGTAGTAATCTGTGTTTTTCCTTATCATATCCTTCTAATATGGTTTTCACAAGATAAGACAGAAATCTTTCTACATTATTGTTACTATAAAATATTTAGTATACAACTAGGTATTCCTTTTCCTGGAGTTACTGAAATTGATATTTTTGTGTGTGTGATTCTCTGTAAATTCATCCTTTAAAAGTAAAATATTTTTCATGGGTTTAGGATTTGAGGCTCTTCTCTTGTGGGCTATTTTACCCAGTAGCAATATTTATCACATAAAGAATCACATCCTTGGGGTGAAAAGGTCTGTTTTCCATGACCCTAACATATGTCAGTGTGACTCTAAATTAGGTATGCATCACATCGGAAACCTGAGCCTTATAATTGAAAGTTTATTGCTCTGTCTACTCACGCCTAGAGTGCTTAATGACTATCCTATTTTCCAAGAGCATTCAGTTAGATACAGGAGACTGGAAACTAAAACTAGTAGAGTTCAGCCTCATTCAAGTAATTCTACTTTCTGTTAGACTCTTGTCAAGGCTGCTTAATCATAGAAATTTCCTCAGATTTCATATGTGTACCTAACAGATTTGTTCGTATAAAACAGTTTTAATGAAACAAAAATACTTTTTAAAATCCCTTTTCTTAAAGCGTCCCATTGAATATAAAGATTAATTTTAGGTGTTCTTCCCCCCCCTTTTTTTTTTACTTTTTCTAGCTTGTCATTTTTATTTCCCCTCTACTTTCTAAAATAATTTTATCTCATCATTAATACATAAAAATGTTGGGGATGGTAGTACTCTGAACTCTCAGGATGCTGGGGCAGGAGATTATGAGTTTGAAACTAGCTTGGACTACATAGTGAGATCCCATGTTAAAAAAACAACTCCCTTTTGTAGATTTAGAATTATCTTGATTGTTAAAAGCAGTTTTTCTCAGAAGCTTAATAGGAAAAAAAAACCCTTAAAACCTAACAATTGTTTTTAACATAAAGTTCTTGAAATATTTTGGTTAAACCAAAACTTAAGGTATAAATACATGGAAGTTCTTAGAAGAGCAAAAGAATTTTGAGATGTCATGTGTAAAGTGTTGGGTATAACATTTAAAACTTTGAGGTTTGGGAATGTCCTTGTCATGGTCAAGGCATGGAATTATACTATAATATATATGGAATTATCACTAAGTATGTACAATTATTTTAGTGTCTATATATTTTCAGCAGTTAATTTGAAATTATATTGTTAGGTTTAAATAACCCATATTCATAATAAAACATCTTTGTGATGGCAGCTGGCAGGAAAAAGCAAGTACATCATCTTTAGCTTGACCGCTTACTGTGGAAACAGAATCGGAATATCTCAAAAAATACAATAAATGGTGATTTACTATTTAATTGGGTTTTGCAGATAATATTGATGGAACTTCCTATTGGCCTTTTGTTTCCCTAAGAGAATAAAGTCAAAGAGCTCAGTAGATCTAAGTAGAGTGTAAATTTGGAATTCAGTGTAGTGGTTTATATTATTTGTAGGTATCGGTAAAATATTTTCTAGTTCTAAACATTGTCAGTGTATGAATACAAATGATAAAAGCTACAAAATGCATAAAAGATCTCAAATATATAATGCAAATTTATATGAAAACTTGAAGGTAGCTAGAGAGCTGTATTTACTGAATGCTTATGGTTGCAAATAAAGTATGTGTGTTTACACATAGGCGTATCTAATATTTTGTTTTGTTGCACACATAGTAAAAGGTTTCACCTCCAGATTTCTGCAGTTGTAACTGTGACTTTCTGACCATGCTTCTGTTGTCTTTGTTTGCTATGATGTGCAATCTGACTTCTGGGATAAAGTATCATTTTTATAAGGAACTAGTTCTAATTGGTCATTTTACTTCAAAGACTTAGAGGATTTTCTATTTACATTCTCATTTGCCTTGGGCTGTTTGTCTTTATTCATTGTTTCTCTTGTTGTAAGCATGAGCCAGTCACAGGTTTAGCCTGTCTTAGCAATATTCAATATTTTGCTTTGCATACCCCATACCTTGATTTAGGAATCTTGTTATTCAGTAGAATAACTGTCATCAGTATTTACTTTGTGTGACATAAAAATATGAGTGGGGAGTGACTGTTTCAGGCTGCCAACTAGATTGGAGAATGACAAATTAAAAGTTGGTATTAGAAAGCAACTATTTAAAACAGTGTTGTGTAGTCAGTGATTATTTTTATTTAATCGGAAGAATTTGTGTCTGGAATTATGCCCTTAGAAATAAAATGTTATAAGATCTTGTGCTTCTGTCAAGGCGCTTTCAGGTTAAATGAGAGACCAAGAGTCAGAACAACATAAGATAAAATTATGTATCAAGTCAGGGAACAGTTATTATACCATGACTTAGACCTGAAAGAATATGTAGTCTAGGATTTTGGGGATTATTCTTAGGAAATATAACAGGAAACTCTCCATATTAACATGAAGGGATTGGAGAAAACCCCGACAGAGTGAAGTCCTGGGCGAATGTGTGTTGTTTACAAGAGCTGGCCATGTTAATGACCCTGTAGCCTCAGACCCATCGAGGAATGGCAAAGCCTTCCTCTTTCCTCTGGTCCACGTGTGGATGTTGACAGTGTGTGTAGAAAATGTCTTCCATGGTTTTCTCCCTTGAATGTTTATGGCCTGAAGACTGCAGACTGGCTAAACCCTGCTTTCTTGTTTATCTGTATGTAATAACTTTTATCTCCTGTTCTGCTGTATGCAGTATCCTGCCTCTCTGTTCAAATCCGTGCTGAGGCTTCTCCAGCTAAGAGCCCGGATCACCAGCTTTCTGTCCGTTTATCTCTGTCTGCCTGTCTTTTTCTTCATTTCCTTGTTGCTCCCAGTTATATTTATCCTGGCAGTCAGGATATATAACATTGGACATGGCATTAACATATTAAAGGAAAAGGATCAGACTAGATTTCAAAAATAGACCTGTACTTGGAAGTTGGGTATATCATTAACTCTTTAATAAGTGGTGTTGAGGTAATTGGAGAAAAGCTACAAATTTTCTTCAGGAACTTTTAAGACTGATTAGTAAACAGCCCTTACGAATTAGTTTTACATAGTTGCTGAAGACCATTGCACAAAATTTAAATGATTGTATACAAATAGTGAGTATTCTGCTATCAAGTGTTACTATTGGTTACTTTTTGCTACTCTGTTATTTAAGGAAGGAAAGATTTCTCTTAATTCATGGTTTCAGCGAGTTCTGTTCATGTTTGGTCCCATGGCAGGTGGAGGTATGTTGCAGATGGTAGCTGTTTATATGTTGGAGGCTCAGGAAGCAGAGAAGTAAACCAAGTAATGGCCAGGGATAATATATGTGAAAGGACATGCCCCATTGGCAGACTTCTCCAGCTAGGTCCCACCTCCCAGAGTTTTCAAAACCTCCTAAATAGCATAATTAACTGGGAATTAAGTATTCAAAACATGAGCTGTGGGAAATGGGGGACATTTCAGATTCAAACTATGACATTTAGCCCCTGATAGCACATGATATCTCATAATGCAAAATGCATCTAATTCTTAAATATTCAACTTTGTTCAAAAAGCCTTGAGTTCAAAATCTCTAAGACTCGAGCTGGAGAGATGGCTCAGCGGTTAAGAGCATTGACTCTTCTTTCAGAGGTCCTGAGTTCAATTCTCAGCAACCACATGGTGGCTCACAACCATCTATAATGAGATCTGGTGCCTTCTTCTGGGGTGCAGGTACACATGCAGGCAGAATACTGTATACATAATAAATAAATCTTTAAAAAAAAAACAAAAAAAAACCCACAAAATCTCTAAGACTCAAGGCAAATGCCCACAAAAGATACAAAAGTAGAAGAAGGCTTGTTGGGAAGAGTGTTTCCTAAATCGATTTCTTTACTTCATTCACTTGCTTTATTCGAGTCCTCTGTGTGCTCAATTGATTATCCCCTTCTCTCTCTCTCTCTCTCTCTCTCTCTCTCTCTCTCTCTCTCTCTCTCTCTGTGTGTGTGTGTTTGTTTGTGTGCGTGTGCGTGCATGTGTGTATACATGGTGCACTTGTGGTAAGCAGAAGACAACTTTTGGGAGTCCTTTCTTTCCTTCCACCATGTATTCCAGGGATCAAACTTGGGTCAGGTTTGACAGAATATGCTTTTATGGGCTGAGTAATCTCGTTGGTCTCTCAGTGATCTTTTTTAGACTTATTTTATGTGTGAGAGTGTTTACCTACACATATGTATATATACCATGTATATGTCTGGTGCCTACAGACGTCAGAAGAGGGCATCAGGTACCCTGGACTTGAGTTACAGATGGTTGTGAGTCACCCCTGTGGGGAACCAAATCTGGGTTTTCTGCAAGAGCATCAACTGCTCTTAACCACTGAACCATCTCTCCAGCTCCTCGGTGATCTTTTTTTTTTTTTTAAAGTAAGGATTTGAATTTTTTTTCACATTTCAGCTATCTTACTTTCTTGGATTTCTAGTATTGAGGTGTTAGGAACTTGTGGAGAAGTTATTGTGTGTCATTGTCTCATTTTTTGTGTTTCTTTGTTGTATTTTTGAGCCTCTGTATCAACATTTTAGTAATAAAAAGGGAATGGGAAGTGATATAAGTAAAGGTATAAATAATTAGAGTAAAATGTATGAGTTGTACATAAGAGAAGCAAAGAAAGTGTTGTAGAATAGTTGAAGAGAAAGAAACAGTAATAAATACCTTTTCACATGAGATATAAATTAAAACCCAACGTAACAAAGTACAAAAGTACATGACTAAAAAGTAAAGCCGGGTGCAGTGGCTCACGCCTTTAATCCCAGCACTCAGGAGGCACAGTGAGGCTGATCTTTGTGAGTTCGAGGCCAGCCTAGTCTACAAAGTGTTCCTGGACAACCAGGGCTGTTACAGACAGAGAAACTTTGTCTTGAAAAACAAAACAAACAAACAACAACAAAAGAGAGTAATAAAATGAAATAGACGGTACTGTAACCTTGGCTGTACTCCTTCCTGGTTAGGTGAGAGGGTTTCATCCTATGGACTTGTCTTTTTATCAGATCTCTACAGATGTGTGAGATGTGGAGAGGCTGCTATTTGCAGTAACTCAAGCAAGGATTTCTGTGATCAAATTCCACTTTTGCCTGAATTTTTCTATCTGAAATAATTTTTTGAAGCAGGTTCTTTTCGTGCTGAGGTTCTGAAAGGGTGTGGAGTGCTAGCTCACCTATGTTTACATGTGTTGAGAGGTTATTTTCCAGGCTGCTGCTGCTCCGCCAGGATACTGTACCCTGAGACACCTGGAACTTGTTCAGACAATGGTGGAGGTGATTGGGAGACAGGGCGCTGTCTTCTCTGGTGAATATTTCCTGGACAACTTAAGAAGCTTTACTTCACTAACGCCACATTTCTGCTTCCACAGCTTCCTCTGCTCCAGCAATTTTTTAAATATACAGCCTAGAGCTAGTCTCTGATTGTCTCTGTAGCCTGGAGTGGGTCTCATGGTGCCTGGAAGAGCATTTCTCTGCCATCTACTGCTGACTCCGGCTTGGCACATGCCACATGGTGTTGCTAGGCACCAGTTGGCTGCTGCTGTGCAGAGAAATACCCATCTATGCTTATTACTATATTTTTTGGCTCTCTTTCTCTTTTTAAAAATTATTTATTTTTGTTTTATGTCTATGAGTATTTGCCTGAATGTGTGTTTGTGCACCATGTGTGTTCATTGCACACAGAAGCCTGCATCAGATCAGTTGGAGCTGGACTTACACTTGTGAGGCACTGTGTGAGTGTTGGGGATTGAAATGGAGTCATATAGAAGAGCAGCAAGTGCCATCTCTCCAGCCCTGACATTTGGGTTTTTGTTTGTTTTTTTAGATCCATTCCATCTGGGGTGAGATGAAATCTAGCTTTAATTTGCCTGATGAGTAAGAATATTAAACATTTAAAATTATTTATTACCCATTAATTTTTGTTTTTGAAATTTAAAAAATAGTTGTGTTTCTGTGTATTATTGTGTGCACATGTGTGCCTGTGTGTGCCCTTGAAGGCCAAAGAAGGTATCAGATACCCTGGACCTAGAGTTAAAGGTGGTTGTGAGCCACTCAGTGTGGGTACTGGGAGGGGAATTGAGTCTCTTTAGAAGAGCAGCAAGTGCTCTTAGCTGCAGAGACATCACTCTAACTCCATTCATTCATACTTCTTGTTTTGAGAACTCTCTGTTCAGTTTCATAGCCCCTTTCTTTTTTGTGTGTGTAGAATTCTTTTTTTTTAGTTGAAAATAATTTTTTCATGCAATATATTCTGATCATGGTTTCCCCTTCTTCATCTCCTTTCTGATTCTTCCCACATCCCCAGCCTCAAACTCCATGCAGTCTTACTCTCTCTTTAGAAAACAGGCAAATAAAATAAAACAACAGAATAAAAGGAAAAAAATTAAAAATCCTTAAAAATAATGACAAACATACATACTCACAAACACAAAATCAGAAATTATATAAGCAAAAGACCAATTAGAATTTAAAAAATAAAAGCATTAGAAGGCAAAATAGAAGTCTCCAAAAATACCTGTTTATGTTGGTCATTACTGTTGGCTCTAGGGCCTGCCTGTAAGTGTAGTTTGTAAGCCCAATTGTACTCCTTTGCATGCAGATACCAATTGGAGATAGCTTCTTAGTTTGGGGTGGGAGCTTGTGTCGACTTCCCCATCTGTCTTGGATCTGTGCAGGCCCTGTGCATACTACCACAGTCTCCATGAATTCATGTGTGCTAGACCTGTTGTGTCTGGAAGCTACTGTTTCCTTGTGTTATCCATCCCCTCTGGTTCTTATATTCGTTCTGTCTCCTCTTCTACATAGTTCCCTGAGTCTTGAGGGGAGGGATTTGATGAAGACATCCCATTTAGGACTGAATGTTTCAAGGTTCTCACTCTGCACATTGTTCAGCTGTGGGTCTCTATATTAATTCCCGTCTACTGCGGGAGGAAGCTTCTCTGATGATGGCTGAGGAGACACTGATCTATGGGTATAGCAAAATGTTGCTAAGAGCCATTTTATTGAAATGTTCCTTTAGCAGAACAATAGTATCTGCTTTTCTCCTAGGTTTGTGGCTTATCTAGTCTTAGGTTCTTGACCATGTAAGCAGTATTGGCCATGGTTCCATCTCATGGATTGGACCTTAATTTTTTTTATTGGGTTGTTTATTTTCTTGATGTTTTAGGTCTTCTTGAGTTTTTGTGTGTGTTCTAGAATCTATAATATTCATATTAATCCTCCATTAGATATATGTGGCAAATATTTTCTCCTATTCTATAGGTTGCCTCTTCAATCAGTGTAGTGATACTTTATGTTTTAACAAACAAAACTTGCCTGAAGATCGGAGTGCAGAGCTAAGCCACTAGAGGCCAAATGGTGGTGGCACATACCTTTAATCCCAGCATTTGGGAGTTCCACGCCTTTAATCCCAGCTATAGGGAGGTGGAAACATGAAGGGATAAGGCTGGTTGGAGAGAGGAATATAAGGTGGGAGGAGACAGGAGCTCAAATGCAGTATGAGGCAGCAGTCTGACACAGACAGTATGAGGATGCAGTCAGAAGATTCATTCTGAAGAGTCAGTCTGAGGATAAGGTGGCCTCTTTGATCTGAGCTTTGGTAGAGGTAAGTTCTCTCGTGGCTGGCTGCACTGCTTCTCTCATCTCTCAGCTTTCACCCCCTCCAGTATTTTTATTCAGAAGAATTAGAATTTGTACTACAACTTACACAGTTTCCTTTATAGAAACTTTAAAAATACTATTTAATTTCATGCATGTATATTTATTTAACTTTTGTGTTTCACTTACATGTGTGTATGTGCACACATATGTTCTTGGTGCCTGTGGAGGCCAAAAGAGGCTGTTGTTTTTCCTGGGGCTGGAGTGAAGGGTCGTTGTGAGACTCCATGTGGGTGCTGGAAACCAAACCCAGGTTCTCTTCAAGAGCAGCAAGTGCTCTTAACTGCTGAGCTGTCTATCCAGGCCCCAGGAACTTAACTTCATGTAATCCCTTTTATCAGTTTTTGGCTGTATTTCCTGAGCTACTTATGTCTTATTTATGAAGTCCTTATCTATGCCTACATCCTGTAGTCTATTCCCCACTTTTTCTTGTAGCATTTTCAGAGTTTCAGGTTTTCTCTTGAGGTCCTTAACCCATTTGGAGGTTTTTGCATACAGTGAGAGATGGATACAGTTTCATTCTTACATGTAGAGATCCAGTTTAACAAATACCATTTTTTGAAAAGACTTATTCAAAGTGCACTTTGGCTTCTATGTAACAATTAATCAGATAGTTGTAGTTGCATGGATTTATATCTGGTAGGTTCTCTGTTGTTTTCCATTGATCTGTATTTCTGTGTTTGTGCCAATATCATGCTCTTTTTATTAGAATGGGTTGGCTCTGCTTCTTTGGGATTGTTGGTGCATTGATCCACAAGAGTGAAGGGAGCAGAAGTGGTGAACAGGGTTCGTATGACCATGGATATGGTGGAAATGATTTCAGGAATCAGCTCAGCTTTATTCCAGAGTATAGGAAATGTATAGGATTGGGTAACCTGGGAACAAACCCTAATTTGCATTAAGTGGCATCCTCCTATCATAAGACTTTGTAGGTGGCAGCAGGGTCCTGTAGCAAAGCTTAGTACAAGTCTTAGTTACCATATGTGCAGCAGGTGAAAGGCTCCTAGCAGAAAACTGTGCCAAGGGTCATGTTAAAGGTAAATCACTATCCAGGCTTAGAAACAGCTTTCAGATAAGGTGAGTGCTTTGGGCCTTGTAGCGTGAATACTAAAAACCCAGAGACAGATATTGGGGCTCAGCCTGAAGATCAGAAAGGCAAAGCAGCCAGTCACTGACTCTTACCTTTACCTCAATCCGAAATGGCAGTCCTGCCTCCAGGAATCCTCAGATTGAGACTTTATTAGTAGACAGAAGTTTCTGTCCTGCCATTCAGCCTATAATAAACACACAGAGGTTTATATTAATTATAAACTGCTTGGCCTGTTAGCTCATGCTTATTATTAACTAGCTATTACAACTTAAATTAACCCACAATTCTTGCCTATATTTAGCCACGTGGCTTGGTTCCTTTTCTCAGTGAGGCATTCTCATCTTGCTTCCTCTGCATCTGACTGGTGACTGTATCTCTGCCTTTCCTCTTCCCAGAATTCGCCCAGTCTGGTTGCCCTGCCTATACGTCCTGCCTGGGTACTGGCCACTCAGCATTTTATTAAACTAATACAAGTGACAAATCTTTACATTGTACAAGAGCATTATCCCACAGCAGGGCCCAGGGACATTCTTTCTGCAAATAAGGGCAGGTAGATTATTCCAGTCTAGACAGCCAGGAAATGAAGAAGAAGTCTCCCTTTACAGGTAGAGAGCAGGAAGTCTTGCTGGGGAGGGAGTCCCCATGTTGTTAAGCTTTTGGAGAAAGCTGCCAGGCACGATAGACCACAACCTCTGACCAACAAGGCCTCTCAACACTATGGTTCTGTAATACAACCATATTCAGGTATGGTATTATTTGAGAAATATTCTCTCTCTCACTCTCTCTTATTTTTTCTTTTTCGAGACAGGGTTTCTCTGTAGCTTTGGAGCCTGTCCTCGCACTAGCTCTTGTAGACCAGGCTAGCCTCTGCCTCCAGAGTGCTGGGATTAAAGGCGTGTGCCATCACCGCCCGGCTTAAGAAATATTCTTAATGCTCACAAATGCTTTGCCTATGCAAGGGTATGCTTGCATATGAACTTTTTTTTATATTTCTGTCAAGAATGGGGTGGTAGTACTGTTTGTGATTACATTGAATATGTAGATTGCTTTAGTTAGAATAGCTATTTTTATATTACTTCTGCCCATCCATGAGTGTGGACTCCTTCCATCTTTTAGGCCAGTGGTACTCACCCTTTCTAATGTGTGACCCTTAAATACAGTTTCTCATGTTGTGGTGACCCCCAGCCATAAGATTATTTTTGTTACTACTTCATAACTGTAATTTTGCTACTGTTATGAATCATAATGTAAATATCTGTTTTCCAATGGTTTTAGATGACCCCTGTAAATGGGTCATTCTAACGCACACCCCAGGTGAGGGGGTTACTACCCACAGGTTGAGAATTGCACACTATTTACTGTTCCAAAGTTTTTATTGTACAGATCTTTAACTTCATGGATTAAGTTTTTTTCAGGTTTTTCTGTTTGTTGTTTTGTTTTTTAGGCTACTGTGAAGAGGATTGTTTCCTCAGTTTCTTTCACAGTATGTTTGTCATTGATATGTAGAAACACTACTGATTTTGTTTGTTAATGTTGTATCATGCCGCTTTGCTGAAAGTGAATAACAGCTGTAGGAGTTTGCTTTGGGATCTTTTATGTATAGAATCCTATCTAAAAGTAAAGATATTTTGACTTCTTTTCCATTTGTGCCCCTTATATATACAATATACTTCTACTAAATTATTGCTCTCAATAAGACTTAGGGCATAATGTTGAAAAGTAGTAGAGAAAGTGGACATCTTTGTAGAAATTTGCCTGCCTCTGATTCCTGAGTACTAGTATTAAAGGCATGTTTCCACCATGCCTGTTTGATATGTTCTTGAATCTTCTTTGTAAGTGATAAGGAATTTTGCATCTGCATTTGTCAGGGAGATTGTTTATAATTTTGGTTGTGTCATTATCTGATTTTGCTATCAGTTTAATGCTGGCTTCATTAAGAGAATTTGGAAGCATTTCTTCTGTTTCTAGTATATGTAATAATTCAGGAAGCATTAGTTTTAGTTCTTTACAGGTATGGTAAAATTCTGTGGTGAATCCATCTGTTCCTGGGACTGTTTTAGTCAGTAGGTATTTTATTGCTGCTTCAATCTAGTTTGTGGTAGATCTCTTTAATATTTTTTTTATCTTTTCTTGATTAACTTAGTCGGTCATATACATTTAGAAACTCATCAATTTCTTTTAGATTTTCCAACTTGATGGACTTTAAGTTTTTAAAGTATGTCCATGAGGCTGGATTTCATTGGCATCAGATATAGTGTCTCTCTGTTTGCCTCTAATCTTGTTAATTTGGGTCTTTTCTCTCACGGTTTATTTGTCTAAGGGTTTATCAATAATTTCTAATTTAGTGATTTCTACCCTGATCTTACTTAGTTTATTCTGTCTCCTAGTTTTGAGTTTAGTTTGTTCTTGTTTTTTCAAGGCCTTGAGAATACACCTTTCAGTTGCTTATTTGAGACTTTTCTGAAGACTTTTCTGATTTTTGTGATCTGGGAACTTAGAGCTGTGAATTCTCTGGACTGCCTTTTCTGTGTGTGCCCCCTGCCCCTTTGATTTTTAGCTCTATAGCCTTGGTAAGATAGACTACATAGAATTACTTTTATTTTCCTGTATGTTGAGACAGCTTTGTGTCCTAGTATGTGGCTAGTTTTAGAGCCTCATGGATTGCTGAGAAGAATATCTGGTCTGCAGTATTTGAGTTGAATGTTCTATATAAATGTTAATTCTGTTTGGTATATAGTGTAATTTAGCTCCATTTTTTTCTCTATTCATTTTATGCTGAAGACTTGTCTTGATAACTGTCTTGGACTTAATGTGTTATTTTTTTTTTTTTTTTGGTTTTTCAAGACAGGGTTTTTCTGTAGCTTTGGAGCCTATCCTGGAAGTACATTGCTTTAGCTCTTCTGGATTTTAAGTTTCCTTTGAAAAGTCAGCTGTTAATTTGATGGGCTTGCCTTGGTTCTGTGTATTTCTTGTTTTAAGCATGGCACAGTTTGCCTTGGTGAAGGGCCGTTCTTTCTGGCTCTATTTGGTGTTCTGTAGGCCTCTTGTTCCTGGATTGGCATCTCTTTACTTAGATCTAGAAATTTTTCTTATATGATTTTTTTCTTAAAATACTTGCTATGCCTTTAACATAGACTTATTCTCCTCTTATGTTCACACTTTTTAAACTTAGTTTTTTCATAATATCCTACAAATCTTGTATGGTCTGGTGCTATATTTTTAAAAAATGTTATTGACTTTAAGAAATGACCTCATTTCTTTACCTCAAATCCTGTTATATGTCCTCTATTTGTTCTTTTTTACTCTTTGCTCTCAGGGGGCCCCACCACCCAACTTTCAAGTAAATACATGTAATCTTATTAATGTCTGGTCTTAGCTTGATATGTTTCTTGCCAACTTTTCTTAAATTATCCTGACTACTTTTTGTCTCTGGGCTTTTTTACCTTTCTCTATTCTATGTGTCTTTCTTTACTACTTACTGTAGCTGGGTGGCTGACCCCTGATGTCCTCTCGCCTTCTTTTCCTGTTCCTTGATCCTCTCTTCCCAGATTTCTCCTCCTGTTCTCTCTGCCAGCCAGCCCCGCCTAGCCTTTCTCCTGACTAGTTACTGGTCATTCAGCTCTTTATTAGACCAACCAGGTGTTTTAGGCAGGCAAAGCAGCACAGCTTTACAGAGTTAAACAAATGCAACATAAAAGAGTGTGGCACATTTTTGCATCATTTAACACATATTCCACAGGATAACCAAATGTAACACATCTTAAAATAATATTTTACAACAGTGTCCTGTGTAGGATATTAGTTTCTATATGATCAATTCTGTTATTTGGGCTTAGGTTTTTAATTGAGTTTTTCATTGCAATTTATTATTTCTTCTGTATATCTATTTTTTTTGTTGAATTCCATTGTATCCTGTGTCAACTTCCTATTTATTTAATTCATCTGGTTTTGTTTTCTTTTTAAGGAGATTGTTTGAATTTGTTCAAACATTTATACATGTCATGGGGCATCTGTTACTATGGGTTGTTGATTTTTTTTTCTTCTCTCATAAAATACATCCTGATTGCCTCCTCCCCTCCCCTCACCTACATCCCTTCTCCTCCTGGTCCACTGCTCCTCCATTTCCCTTCAGAAAGAGCAGGCCCCCAGTGTTATCAGCCCAACTTGGCATAACAAGGTACAATAAAAGTAGGCATAAACCCTCATATCAAAGCTGGATGAAGTAGCAGGCAAAAGAATCAGAGACACCCAAGCTAAACAGCCACAGCATGTGTGCAGAGGGCCTATGTGCAGGTCCATGCAGGCTCCATGATTGCTGCTTCAGTCTCTGTGAGCCCCTATGAGCCCTGCTTGGTTGTTTCTGTGGGCTGTTTTCTCCTGGTATCTTTGAACCCTCTGGCTCCTATAAACTCCCCACCCCCACTCCCATTTCTGGGGGATTCCCTTGCCTAATGCTTGTTTGTGGGTCTCAGTATCTGTTCTCATCTGTTGCCGGAGGAAGCCTCTCTGATGATGATTGGTTTAGGCACTAATCCATGAGTATACCAGAATATCATTAGGAATCATTTCATTGACTTTTTTTTTGTCAGTTGTGTTTGGTTATGCCTTAGGTCTCTGGGTAATCCAGCTTCCTGTTCCTGGCCATCTGGGTAGTGTCCACGTAGTCTCCCTCTCATGGCTTGCACCTCAAGTTATACCAGTCATTAGTTGACCACTCCCTCAAGTCCTGAGCCAGCATTGCCCCAGAGCATCTTGTGGGCAGGACAGGTTGTGGGTCATAAGTTTTGTAGTGGCTAGGTTGGTGTCCCAGTTCCACCACTGGGAACCTTGCCTGGTTACACATGGCTGGTTCAGGTTCCATATCCTCCCTCATTAGGAGTCCTCACTAGTGTCACCCTCATAGGTTCTAGGAAATTCTACTGTACTAGGTTTCTGCATCACCAGCAAATATGCCAGTCATCTCCCCATACTCTCTTCCTCTGTTCCTCCTTCCCTCCCCCACCTGATTCCTCTAGTTCCCATCCCCACCTGCCCCCATTCCACTCACAAAATCTATTCTATTACCCCTTCCCAGTGAGAACCATGATCCCCCCAGACCTCTCTTCTTTATCTAACTTCTCTGGGTCTGTGGATAGTAATGGATTATCCTTTAATAATAACTAATGTCCACTTATAAGTGATTACATATATGTTTGTCTTTCTGGGTCTGGGTTGCCTCTCTCAGGATGATTTTTTTTTCTAGTTCCATGCATTTGCCTGAAGGTTTCATGATGTCATTTTTTGACATCTAAGCAATATTGCATTGTGTAAATGTACCACATTTTTATTATTTGTTCTTCAGTTGAAGAATAGCTAAGTCGTTTCCAGTTTCTGGCTATTATGAAAGCCACTAAGCACATAATTGAGCAAGTGCTCTTGGGGTAGCTTCTTTGGGTATTTGCTCAGTAGTGGTATAGCTGGTTCTTGAAGTATATCGATTCCCAGTTTTCTGAGAAACCACCTCATTGATTTCCATAGTAACTATACAAGTTTGCACTTCCATCAGCAATGGAGGAGTGTTCCCTTGCTGCACAATCTTGCTAGTGTTAGCTGTCACTTGTGATTTTGATCTTAGTCATTCTGACAGATGTAAAATGGAATCTCAAGGTAATTTTGATTTATATTTCCCTGATGGCTAAGGATGTTGAACATTCCCTAAGTATTTCACAGTTATTAGAGATTTCTCTAATAAGAATTCTCTGTTTAGCTCTGTACCCACCCCCCCCTTTTTTTTTAAACTGGGTCATTTGGTTTGTTGGTATCTAGTTTCTTGAGTTCCTTATATATTTTGGATATTAGCCCTCTGTCAGATGTGCAGTTGGTGAAGATCTTGTCCCATTCTGTAGGCTGCTGTTTTTATCTTATTGAAGGTGTCCTTTGCCTTACAGAAGCTTTTCAGTTTTATGACCTCCCATTCATTAATTGTTGATCTTATTGCCTGCACTATTGGTGTTCTGTTCAGGAAGTTGTCTTCCGTGCTGTTACCTTCCAGGCTATTCCCTACTTTTTTTTCTGTCCAGTTTAGTGTGTCTTGTTTAATATTGAGATCTGTGATCAACTTGGTCATGAGTTTCTTTCCAGGGTAATAAATATGGGTCTATTTGCATTCTTCTACATGCAGACATCCAGTTAGACCAGCACCATTTGTTGAACATGCTTTGGCCTCTTTATCAAAAATCAGGTGTTCATATGTGCATGAATGTATGTCTGGGTCTTTGATTGGATTCCGTTGATCAACATTTCTGTTTCTTTTTATGCTGATACCCCGTGGTTTTTATTACTATAGCTCTGTAGTACAGCTTGAAGTCAGAGATAGCGATACCCCTAGATCCTTTTATTGTTCAGGATTGTTTTAGCTATCCTGGAGTTTGTGTTTTTCCAAATAAAGATAAGTATTGTTCTTTCAAGGTCTGTAAAGAATTGTGTTGGAATTTTGATGGTGATTGATGGACTCTGTAGATTGCTTTTGGTAGGATGGCCATTTTTACTGTGTTGATTCTACCAATCCATGAGCATGGGAGATCTT
>PVIU01017147.1:0-42760 GCA_004026605.1 Ondatra zibethicus
CTCCTCCCAGTCCCCCTGTTCCCTCCCCCAGATCCACTCCTCCCAGTACCCCCTCGTTTCCTCCCCCAGATCCACTCCTCCTCCATTTCCTATCAGAAAAGAGCAGGCATTCCAGAGTTATCAACTGGGCACCACATAACAAGATGCAACAAGCCCAGACACAAACCCTCACATCAAGGCTGGACAAGGCAACACAGGAGGAAAAGGGTCCCAAGAGCAGGCAAAAAGAGTCAGAGACACCCCCACTCCTATTGTTAGGAATTCCACAAAAAAAAAAAAAAAAAACAAGCTAACAACCATAACATATATAGAGGACCCAGCACAAACCCATGCAGGCTCTATGACTGCCAATCCAGTCTCTATGAGGCCTGCTTAGTTGATTCTATAAGCCGTGTTCTCAACCCCTTTGGCTCCTACAATTCTTCCTCCCCCTCTTCTACGGGGTTTCCTGAACTCCAAAGGGAGGGATGTGATGGAGATCTCCAATTTCAGCTCTCTCCACCTAATGTTTGGCTATGGGTCAAACTACATTCTCGGTCAGGCACTGTGCAGTCAATCTATGGGCAATCTCACCTCATCTTCCCACTGACTGTGAGGATAGTCCTATCAGAGAACCTCACTATGCAGATAAGGAAACTGAGACTCAAAGCAACAAGCATGGTGATCTTGGAGTATCTGTGATCCCAGTACTCAGAAGGAACAGAAGCTCATAGTTAAACTAGTCTACATATTAAGATGTTATTAAAACCGGGAGGTGTGTTTCCTGGGTGACTTAGTTTTGAGTGAAACTGAGGCTACCCTGTGCACAGTCTGACCCTAGGAATCAGCTCAAGGCTTATCCTCCAGGACAATTTTCTTATTCATCAACGGGGCTGTAGCCTGTTTTCTGCTGGTCAGAGGTCAGAACCACATAGAATTATGACCCATCTTCTACCCCAGGAAGACATGGGAAGGAGCAGAAAGAGGCACACACAGCACTCAGAAGGTGAAAGGATCAGAAGTTTAAGACCAGTCTCACCCATATAATGAGTTCAAGTCCAGCCTAGTCATTAAGGCCATGTTGAGGGGAAGAACTGTCAGGTGTAATGGCACATTTATTTAATCCCAGCACGGCAAGCAGATCTCTGTGAGTTTGAGGCCAGCCTGGTCTACATAGCAAGTTCCAAGTCAGTCAGAAATACATAGTGAGACCCAGTCAGAGAGAGAGAATCAAAAAGAAGTAAAGTGATAGTCTCCGAGGGAAAGTCCTGGTCCCCGGCTAAGATGGCTCTATGAGGAGATACCAAGCTGGAAGGGGACTCACCAAGTGTGAAGCTGGAAAAGGCAGAGTTGTGCATGTTTGTATGTCTTCCCAGCTCTGTCCTGGCCACACCGGGGTGCAGAGCATTGACCGTCACACCTGTGCCTGGGAACAATATAGATTGGCAAGTGGTAGGAAGACACCTGTTAAAGAGCTTGCCACACAATCGGTCCTGAGTTTGATGCCCAGAACCCAGGTCAAAACACATGCCTGTGATGATAATCCAGGCTTCTAATCCCTAGCGAGTGCTGGGGAGGCAGAGACGGGTAGATCCCCAGGGCTCACTGAAGCTAGCCTAGGCGGTGAGCTCCAGGCCAAGGAGAGACACTATCTCAAATAAAAAGCAACATGGATGGCAGCCAACATTGTCCACTGACTTACACACACACACACACACACACACACATACACACATGCATGCACACGTGCATGCACACGTGCTCGTGCACGCATACAAACAGGCACACATAAAGACGAGTGAAAAAAGACCAGGCTGGCCCCTTGCATAGAAGGCGGCAGTAGCCACCACTACACTCTGGGTCTTCACTATCCTAGGCTGTTTCCCACACTTGAACCCACATTATTCTCTGTGCTGTGAAGCCTCCATCTCAAGTGACTTCCCCAGCACAGCAGCCCTGGGGGCATGACAGACCCACATTTCTGGGCTCCACCACCCCTACCAAGGTCTGAAGCAGGGGACTAGAATGGGATCTAAGATGCTGCAGCTATGACTATCTCCCAAGGGTGGCTGGCACTGCTGGCCAAAGACAACTTTTGAGAAGGATCCAGGGGAAGTTTCTTTATCCCTAACACTACATTTCTTCCATTAGAATGGAAGGAACTGGGGAACCATCCAGGAAGACCCCTGAATTCAACCCACTAGATGCCAGGAGCAACCTCTTGCAAACCCAGTTGTGACAGGCATGTCTGCAAACACTGACATGTCCCCTGGGGACCAAAAGCACTTGCAGTGGACAACCACTGGCTTAGAACACCAGAGGCTTAGAAAGCTATCCGAGATAAGCATGTCTGATGAAGGCAGGCTGATTGAGACCAAACAGCAATCATTAAAACCACGATTTATTAGTGATGTCTACCTCCAGCACTGGAAGGGGCCATGGCATGGTGGTACAGGTGCCATCCTTTTGTCTAAAGCTACTACGTGCCCTTCCACCAACAGCTCAGGGTTACAGAACTATTCCAGACACGAAGAGGAAGGAAGGAGAAGAGAAAAGATCGCCATGTGCACACCTTGCAGCCGGTGGCTCAGCTCCTTGGTGAAGAGGACAATAGCCAACTTGCTCTGGCAGTAGGCCGCCTTGGTGTCATACTTTTTTGTCTTCCAGTTCAAGTCCTCAAAGTCTATGTGCCCAGCAACATGAGCCAGGGAGGACAAGTTGATGATGCGCGAAGGGGCCGAGGCCTTCAGCTTGTCCAGCAGCAAGTTTGTCAACAGAAAGTGACCTGGATGAAGGATGACAAGAAAACACCATTTTCTCACAATGGCTATTTTACTTTTTTAAAATATTTTTTATGTGTATGAGTGTTTTGTCTGCATGTGTATCTGTGCAAAACATGCATGCAGTGCCCATGGAGGCCACAAGAGGGCAGTGGATCCCCTGGAACTGGGAATCAAACCCAGGTCCTCTGCAAGAGCAGCCAGTCCTCTTAACCACTGAGCCATCTCTTCAGACCCACAGTTTAATTTTTCATTCCCAGTGGTAGCATAATCCTCCTCTTCCTCTACATCCTCCCTTACCCACTTTGTTATTCTGTTTGGAGTTGTTTTGCTTTTCTGAGGAGAAAAAAAACTTAGATTTACATTCAATTGATTTTTCTTTTTTCCTTTTTTTTTTTTTTAAGACAGGATTTCTCTGTATAGCCCTGGCTGTCCTAGAACTCAGTCTGTAGAGCAGCCTTGCCTTGAACTCAGATTTTTGTTTCCAATTGTACATGTACCACAGCACATCCTTCGGGAGCTCGTATTCTCCTTCCACCACCACCCCAGGTCAGGGATCAAACACAGATCAGTCTTAGCAGCAAGTGTTCTGTTTCTGAGACAAGTCTCACTATGTAGCTCTGCCTGATGAGCCTAGGAACTCACTCTGTTGATTAGGTTAACCTTGAACTCCAGGCAATCCTCCTGCCTCTGCAAGGATTAAAGGTATGTACCACTGGATATGAGGGCAGGCTGACTGTGACACCTGTGGTTATTGATCTCAGGGACCCATCAGGCTAGGCAGATACCCCATCCTCCCTCACTGCTCCATGGACATCAGGAGCTGGGCACTTGGTTGAAAGGACCTTCTCCCTTTCCATCAAGGGGGTATTAGTGGCTGTGCTCCCCACTAGAACCATGGTGGGCAACACCAGGCCCAGTGTCTCAGTTGCTATTCTACTGTTATGAAGAGATACCATGTCATCCCTTACAAAAGAAAGCACTTGCCTAGTTTTAGAGGGTTGGTCCACAGTAATCATGGTGCCAGAGAAGTAGCCGAGAGCATTATATCCTGATCCATAGGCAGAGGAGGAAAGAGACAAAGCCCACCCCCAATGACATACCTCCTCCACCAAGGCCACAACTCTTAACTCTTCCCAAACAGTTCCACTACCTGAGAACGGAGCACTCAAATATATGAGGCTACGGGGGCCATTCTCATTAAAACCACCATTCCAAGCTTAATTTTTGTTTTTAATCATAGCTATTCTGGTAGTGAATTGGCAGCTTCTTTTTGCAGACTCTCTTCCTTTTTTCTCCCTTCCATTAGCAGAAATGAGGACTTGGGAAGAATGCAAAAGTTAAAGAACAAAAGCATCATCCAATCAATAAAGAGGCTAATGAACTGAGCAGACAGTTCTCAACTGAAGAAATGCAAATAGTCAAGAAATATATATTTGAGAAGGCATTCTGTACCTTTAGCAGAGAAACTGTTCTGAGATGTCACCTCCACCCTGTAAGGCTGTCCGTCACCAAGAAACCAGATGATGACAAATGCCGGAGAGGGCGCAGGAAAGAGGAGCCCACTCACTGCTACGGAATGTAAGATGCTGTCGCCACTTCTCTACACTGGGCTACCACACGGCCCAGTTCCACCTCTCCTGGACAGAGACCGAGGCACTCTGAGTCAGCACACCACAGAGACACCTGCTCATCCATGTTTAATCTGCACTGCACTGATTCCTATGGCCAAAAGTAGAACAGCCTAGAAGATCATCAACAGATGGACAGATAAAAGAAAATGTGATACCGAGACCTTGTATCCAAAAAAGAAAAAAGGTCAGGCACAGTGGCATGTGCCTATAATCCCAGCACCGGGGAAGTAGAGGAAGGAGGATCGGATGTTCACAGTCATCTTTGAATACAAGTTCAAGGCTAGCCTGGGTCTCAACAGACAAGAAGTTGGGACA
The DNA here is from genome assembly GCA_004026605.1 of Ondatra zibethicus. NCBI lineage: Eukaryota > Metazoa > Chordata > Mammalia > Rodentia > Cricetidae > Ondatra > Ondatra zibethicus. The sequence continues at coordinate 4,709 of PVIU01017147.1, forward strand.
AGAGCATGCTGCAGAGGACAGGGGTGGAATCTGGAGAGGAGAAATGCTGGGCAGATATGATCATATTTCACTGTAAGCATATAGGAAACTCTCAAAGTTAAATTCTTTTTTTTTTTTTAAGTTTTTGAGACTAGGACTCACTATACATAACCTTGACTGCTCTGTAACTTCTTATATAAACTAGGCTAACCTAGGAATTCACAGAGATCCCATCTGCCTCTGTTTCCCCAGTACTGGGATTAAAGAAAGGCGTGTACCACCACCTGGCTGAGGGAAAAAACATTAAAGAACATGTGATAGATATATGCAATGGAGAAATACAAGGCCATAAAGAAAACTGAGATCAGAGCTGGAGAGATGGCTCAGCAGTTGAGGGCACTGGATGCTCTTCCAGAGGACTCGGGCTCAATTCCTAGTATCCATACGGTTGCTCACAACTCCTATCCTAGGGGATCTGATACCCTCTTCTGGCCTCAGAGGTCACCAGGCATGCATGTGGCACACAGACATACATGCAGGCAACACACACACACACAATAAAAACAAATCCTTTTTAAAAGAAAGAGAAAAAAAAGAAGGGAAGATACAGTCATTTTCACTGTCAATCTGGCACAACCTAGCCTGAAAACAGAACCTCAGAGAGGAGCTGCCTAGGTCATGTTTGCTGTGGCCATGTCCGCAGGCAGGTATCTTGTTTATGATCACTGATGTGGGAAGATCTACCCTGAGAGTGGCTGGTGCGCATGCATCTCCCTGCTCTTGACTGTGGGTGTGGTGTGATCAACCACTTCAAGTCCCAGCTGCCTTGACTTCCTGAAGCAATGGGATGGAACTGAGTCAGATAAACCTTTTCTCCCCTAAACTGCTTCTTTGCCAGGGCGTTTTATCACAGTCACAGAAATAAAATGACAAAAGAGTGCTGTGGAAAAGCCTTCAACCAATTGCCTTTAAGGTACCAGCCCATGTGGTCTCATGTACGAAAGCACATGTGGGCCTCTTGGCTGCTGGATTCAGTTCCAGTTCCCAGAGCACACTGAGGACTGCAGATCACTACTCTTTCTGTGAGTTTATCCCCTGATAGATAAACCTTTGCTATACTCCAGTCCAGGCTATTGTGGAGCTCTTTTGTATGCCAACAAAAGAAGACTACGGGAAGAAAAAGAAGGCCTGAGAGAACAGCAGTCAGGGAGAGTAACAAGTGGGACCAAAGTATAAGGACATACACATATGAAAATACTATTACTGGGGCTGGAGAGATGGCTCAGAGGTTAAGAGCACTGCCTGCTCTTCTAAAGGTCCTGAGTTCAATTCTCAGCAACCACATGGTGGCTCACAACCATCTAGGGTCTGGTGCCCTCTTCTGGCCTGCAGGCATACACACAGACAGAATATTGTATACATAATAAATAAATAAATATTTAAAAAAAGAAAGAAAATACTATTACTTACATGATGACCTAAAAATTAATTTTTAAAAGTAATAGAGGAAAAAATGAAGACTCACCCAGTCTATGGGACAGACACATTAATAAATTTTAAAAGAATGGAGCAAGACCCCATCCCCCAGATTGGGTGACTCCCCATGGAGAACCCACTCTCAGCACAGATCTCACCCAGGTGGTTGACACCAAACTGCATCTCAAAGCCATCCTCAGTGGTCCAGTGCGGGCACCTCATCACGGCTGCATTGTTGACCAGAATGTCTACTCGTTCCTCCTCTAGAAGACATGGGTGAGGACAGACACATCAGGGCTAAGGACGGACTCCACCCCAGCCTAGAGTAGGACAATGTCCCACACACATTCCTGTCTACCTGGCACCTGGGAAGGTGGGTACTTGGGAAACAGCATCTTTGTAGAGATATTCCAATGCCACTCAGATAAGATCATGGAATGGGCCTTGATGCAACAGGGCTAGTGTCCTCTTAAGGGAGTCCAGCCAGGCTGAAGCACAAAGGGAAGAAATCCGGTGACAACAGACACAAAGACCAGAGTGCTGGGCACTGACTGGTAGAAGTTGGTTGCTGGGAAAGGGTCTTGGAAGTCACCAAAGGGTCCTGGGTTATAGCCCCAATCTCTGTTTGCTTACTGGTCAGTCATGACGTGAGCAGCCTTTACCTCATGGTCCCACAGCCACATCCTAAGCCTGAGCCTTGTAGCTCAACATGGGTGGGGGGGGATAATATGGTCACAGAGGTAATCTAGCAAAGTCCTCGGGGGCTGCAGATATAGCTCAGGTGGTAGAGTGTCCAACATGCACCAGCCCCTGGCTTCCATCTCCAGAACCACATAACACAGGTGCTGTGGCAACACCTGTAATCCAAGCACTCAGGAAAAGATAAGAGGATCAGAAGGTTGGGTCCTCACATCCTCAGACTACAAGGGAGTTAAAGGACAACCTGGGCTAGACACCTTGTCTCAAAAAACAAATAAATAGTGTAGTAAGAGGAGCGGGCCACATTCCCGGCGCCCAGCTAGCTTAAGCCCCGACATAATTACACAGAAACTGTACTCATTTAATTACTGCCTGGCCCATTATATCTAGCCTCTTCTTGGCCAACTCTCACTCTTGATCTAACCCATTTCTATTAATCTGTGTTCACCACGAGGTTGTGGCTTACCGGGAAAGCTTCTAACCAGCGTCAGTCTCGGGCAGGAGAACCATGGCGGCTGCCACAGTACCTTCTTCCCAGCATTCCGTTCTCTTTTCCCCACCTAAGTCCTGACCTATCAAAAGGCCAAGGCAGCTTCTTTATTTAACCAATGAAAGCAACCCAAATACAGAAGGACCTCCTACACCAACTCCCCTTTTCTGTTTAAACAAAAAAGGAAGGCCTTAACTTTAACATAGTAACATTACATATAATAAAACAGTTATCAAGCAGGAATTACAGTTATGATATTTCTATCTATTTTATCTTTTATCATGACAAAGGAAAACTATAACTATAACTATCCATTCTTCAACTCCATCAAAGACTCCAGAAGGATATAATGTTACCTAAATAAACAAGAAGTAAGCAACTTCCAAAACTCTAGAAGTGACAGAGACATCTCACTGCCTGGACAATCACCCAAAGGTTTTCTGTACCATTGGGGCATCCATCTTCGGCCTTTAGGCCCATAGTATTCAGCAGACACTTCTATGAAGCAGGAAATTTTAAAGACAGTTCAGTCACTTTCTTTTGTGTCCTGCAGAATGCCTCGCAGACTCCTTTATGAAACAGGAACCCCAAAGGATCATCTCACCTTTAGGCAAGTTCAGCAGTCCTCTCTCTGTGTGTTCTTCATGTCCAGTTTATGCAAGAGTCCAGGCAAGAGCAGTTTCTTACCCAAATGGCTAACAAACTCCATAAGGAGCCTCTTCGATGCCCATCTTCCTCTTGAAGTAGTTTGGTGCTGCCAGGAGCAGACTTGTCTCATTGTCATGAAAAGCCCTAAGTTATTAAAACATTTTAAATGCCATATTCTGTAGTCTTTGAGAGATATGAAGAATGTCTATCTAACTGAAATATACCTCTATATATCTAGAAAATCTAACTAACATGACTACAAGCTTAACTATTATGGATGATTATCCATTAACAACTTATATTTCCTAACTATATATTACATTTTAAATGAACTACACAATCACAATACCTTACTCAAGATCAGAAATACATATACATATACATATAACAAAATTGACCTTAAATTTATATCAACAAAGCAAAATCTATACCAATGCAAATTATTCATATCTATATCATATCCCCCTTTAAATGTAAAAGAACAGACAAAGGGGCTGGAGAAATGGCTCAGAGGTTAAGAACACTGGATGCTCTTGCAGAGGTCCTGAGTTCAATTCCCAGCAACCACATGATAGCTCACAACCATCTGTAATGAGATCTGGCGCCCTCTTCTGGTGTGCGCCAGGACATACATGGAGGCAGAATGTTGTATACATAAGAAATAAATAAATCTTTAAAAAAAAAAAAAAGAACAGACAAAAAGGCCCTCATGCTTCAGAATGGTGCCCACGTGGATAACTGCATCCACAGAAAGCCTAAGAAACCTTGGTAAAGAATAGAGTAAAGCGGGCTAGAGAGATGGCTCAGCCGTTAAGATCACTGCCTGCTCTTCCAAAGGTCCTGAGTTCAGTTCCCGGCAACCACATGGTGGCTCACAACCATCTGAAATGAGATCTGGTGCCCTCTTCTGGCCTGCAGGCACCCATGTGGACAGAATACTGTACACATAATAAATAAATAAATCTTTAAAAAAAAGAATAGAGTAAAGCATGTTTTCTTGGTAGCAGCAATTTCTTGGGTCTGCTCTGCTTGCTAGAGGCAAACAAGTGCTCTCATCTAAGAGAGGCTTCCTGACTTTACAGCTTTAGCTGTAAAACCTTGCAGCTCTTTTAAGAGCTCTTTTAAGAGTTCATAACTGCCATGAACACTTAAATGGTGTTGATGAAAAGCTGACCGCATGCTTTTCAGTTTTCAGCCATAGCAGGGAAAGCTGTGTCGTTTTAAAATGGCGGCCATCCTGCCAGGGCAAACTCTGACTCTTTCAGGCAAGGCGGTCCGACTACCGAGCATTTGAGTGTTGTCTGTGGACACACTGTTGCAGCTTGCTTGCTGGCAAGGACCTGGAAACGCCATAGAGTTGTGGCAATAAACATGGCTCAAGCCAGTACCTCTGCCATGAGGCTGGAATTGCAGAAAGCTAAGGAATGGGCTGGATCCAGCCATCAAAGCCACGGCTTTTATCCTACCATATAGCTTGGTAAATTAAAGACTCATGTAGTCAGAAAAAGAGAGATATACAGTAAAGAGATATTCAAAGATGAAGAAAACCTCTAAATGGTTTACAGTGTGTTAAAAATATATGCAGGCTAAAGGTTAAAGATGTTAAAAAAATAAAAAAAAAGAAAGAGAGTAGTTGGGTGTGGTGGTACACACCTTTAATCCCAACACTTGGTAGACAGAGGCAGGCAGACCTCTGTGAGTTCAAAGTGTGGTAGCACGTGCCTGTAATCCCAATACCTGGGAGGCAGAGGCAGACAGATCTGTGTAAATTCAAAGCGTGGTAGCACACACCTTTAATCCCAAAGCTTGGGAGGCAGAGGCAGACAGACCTCTGTGAATTCAAGGTGTGATGGCGGACACCTTTAATCCCAGCACTTGGGAGACAGAGGCAAGTGGATCTCTGTGAGTTCAAGGACAGCCTGGTCTATAGAGGGAGTTCCAGGACAAAGATACACAGAGAACCTGTCTCAAAAGCTAAAAGTAAAAATAAAAGATATAGAGGTTAAGGTAAAGCCACATAAAGATGGAAAACACACAGAGAATCTGGATACTGTATGTTATTATTCTCTCTTTGAATTGTTTGAATGCTGAGGAAGGAGCAACAGCTACTAAAAGATATTTGCTTATAAATGCTGCGGAATTAATCCAAGATAGGTATTTTCAAAATACCTTGACTTCAAAATTGAAGTCAAAAGGTATGTTACTTTGGAGAAGAGATTTTGCTTTTGTTTCCACAGGAAATGAGAGGCTGTGGATTCATTCTGAGTTAAGAAAAATCAGGTTTGATCAAGGAAGACCACCTGAGAAATCTCCGGTAGGAACAGATGGCCTAGATGACAGAGTTCTACATCCAGAACAGATTCAAGACTGCTGCCTGAGATGATCAAGACTCACAGGATACTACAGTCAGGACTTGATCATAATTCTAAATTTTCTTTAGGTCCCCATAAGATTATCAGCGCCCCCAACCAGCTGGAAGTAGCCTGGAATACTATGCCCACATTCCCAAAAAATGGACTATGGATATTTTTCTTTGTTTAAAAAAAAAGAGGGGGAAGTGGTGCAGGAGAATTGTCTGTATTCTGTCAATCATGTTTTAAAACACTGATTGGCCAGGCAGGAGGTATAGGTGGGAAAACCAGACAGGAAGTAAAGGTGGGGCCAGAAGAACAGGAGTATCCTGGGAAGAAGGAAGCTCTTTCCCCACTCCTGCCCAGACCACTGAAGAAGCAGGATGTGACCTGCCCCGCTGAAAAAGGTACTGAGCCATGTGGCTAACATAGATAAGGATAATGGGTTAATATAAGCTACAAGAGCTAATAAGAAGCCTGAGCTAATGGGCCAATCAGTTTATATCTAATGTAGACTCTCTGTGTGATTTTCTTTGGGCTTGCCGGCTGTGGGAACTGGACTGGACGGAAACCCCAACTAGCAGGCCCTTTGTGTTACAAAATAGGAACTGGGGAGATGGCCCTGTGCATAATGTTCTTAAAGAGGACCCCAGAAATTTTTCTGGCTGACATCACAAAATGCTACAAACCAAGCAAGTTAAACAACAGAAATTGGGGCTGGAGAAATGGCTCAATGGTTAAAACCACCTGCTGAGTTTGAAGAGGACCTGAGTTCGGTTCCCAGAACCCATAAGGTAGCTACCTGGATAGATTCAGACAACTTGACTCAAGCCAGAGACGTCTGAAAGGAGGAAACTTCAGTTGGTAAACAGCTCCAGGAGATCAAGTTGTAGGCAAACCTGTAGGGCATTTTCTTAATCAGTGATCAGTGTGGGAGGGCCCAATCCACTGTGGGTGGGGTTGCCCCTAGGCTAGGGGTCCTGGGTTCTATAAGAAAGCAGACTGACCAAGCCAGTTCTAACAGTTTCCTCTGTAGCCTCTGCATCAGCTCCTTCATCCATGTTCCAGAACTGCTTGAGTTTCTGTCCTGATTTTTTTTAATGATGGACTATGATGTGAAAGTATAAACCAAATAAACCTTTTCCTCCCCAACTTGCTTTTGATCATGGTGTTTCATCACAGCAACAGAAACCCTAACTAAGACAGAGGCTCATCCATGTCTCCAGTTCTAAGGAATTCAATGCCTTCTTCTAGCCTCCTTGGGCACCAGGCATGAACATGGTACTACATACATGCCAGCAAAATACTCATACTCATAAAATAAAAATAAATAAATCTTTAAAACATCAGAAATGGACAAGATGCTGATCAGAACCTAAGCAAGAGCTGGCCCAGCTGGGGCTGAGGAAGGGAATCTGCCCCAAGCTGCTTCTCCCTATGTATCTCACAGCAGCTTCTCTCTGGGCACAACCCTCTGTGCCCCAGTTTCCCGCGATGATGACACCAGGGATACTGATCTAGGACCTTCAACTTGGTAATCTCCACAGAGAGCCTACCTCCAAACAAGGTCACCTTCTGAGAGCCTAGGTAGGAGTCAGGGCCTCCCCCACAGAGACGTAACTGAATCCATAACACTTCCAAGATATTTTCAGTGGAGATAAGGAATTGGGTGTCTAGCACCTAAGAGACATGGACCAGGCCCTCATTCTTCACTTTTGGGGGAGAGATATAGGACACCAATGAACTACACAAGCGCCAAGCCACAGGTGGTAATGCAGGCTATTGTCGAAGCTGAGGCAGGAGAATGACAAGTTAAAGGCCAGCCAGGGTAAAAAGCAAAATCTTGTCTCAGGGCTGGAGAAAGGGATCAGAAGTAAAGAGCAAACATTGCTCTTGCAAAGGACTGGGTTTCAATCCCAGGCCCTACACCAAGGGTCACAACCACCTGTCACTCCAGCTCTGGGACATCCATTGCCATCTCGAGGTCTCTGAAGGCACCTGCACCCACATGCACAGACACACACTAATATATGCAACCAAAAATAAGTAAGCAAGTAAAATAAGATAAATCATTGCTGAGTCCAGCACCACCCACCTTTAATCCCAATACAAAATAAATGCTCAGGTGGCTTCTCCTTTTTATTCAGTCCGGGACCCCAGTCCATGGGCAATGCTGCCCAGAGGTAAAGTTAGTCTTCCCAATTAACCTAGTCTAGAAACTCCCTCACAGACATGCACAGTAGTTTATCTCCTAGACCTGACACATCAACAACCAACACCACACGTCTGTAAAGTCCCAGGATTCCCAGTGTTGGGGTGGGGGAGGGGGAGATCAGATCTGAAAGCTGGCAGACAGGAGTTCATGTCTTAGATCTAAAGCCTGACACGGTGGCTCATGCCTATAATCCTGGTCAGCCTGGGCTACAGAGTGAGACTCTGTCTCAACAATAAAAGACCTGACTGGATTTTTGACACTGACCAGTTCACATAGCTTCCCTGTGACTCGGTTTCTGCCTTTATTAAAAAGCATAATAGTGCCTGCCTAGTAGAAACACATAATTACTATTCAATCAACAGGCATTTGCTAAGCACCTATCATTGGGCACTGGAAATGCAGGGTGGAGAGGAAAGTCAAGGGCACTGCCTTCCTGAACCGGACATTCCAGCAAAACTGAGAACCAAAAACGCTCAAAAGGGGACTCTCCCCTTCATCAATAACTTCTAACCACAGGAGGTTTCTCAGTCTAATAAGTGCTTTTATTAAAAGAAAAAAGAAACTAAAAAACTAAAAGGAACTCTCTCAGGCTGGAGACGGCTTGGAGGCTAAGAGAACATACTGCTCTTGCGAGGACACAGTTTAGTTCGGTTCCCAGCACCCACGTCAGGTAGCTCACAATATCCTGCAACCCCAGCTATAGAGGATCCAAGTCGCTCATGTTCACACGCACAGAGACATACGCATAATTAAAAAGAATTAAAAAGAAAAGAACTCACCAAAGGTAGCTGTGCAGAGAACAAATGAGATGGTGAAATGGTTCAGTGGCCCATGGCACACATGCCCAGGTACACACATGTACCCACACATGCATACATGCACACGCACACACACAAACACACACAATACATAATTTAAAACACCGATCTGAAGAAAAAAGCCATGAGTGGTTGCTATAGAGTAGTAATCCTAGCTACTCAGGATGCTGAAGCAGAAAATTACAAGTTCAAGACCAGGATAGTTCAGAGAACTGGTCTCAAAATTTCAAAAAGGGGCAAGGGAAATGTTTAACAGGTAAAGGCACTTGCTGTCAAGCCTGACCTCCTGAGTTCAAGCCCCAAAGCCTTGGTGATCGAAGTTGAGAACCAACTCTTCTAACCTCCACACATACACTGTGGTACGTGCATGCACATGCGCGCGCGCGCGCACACACACAATAGAGGCCTATATGTCTGAATACATAGTCTCCAGCTGGTGCCCTGATTCAGGAGTTTGTAGAATCTTTGGTACCACGGCCCAGCTAGCTGAAGTGAGTCACTGAAGGCAGTTACCTGAAGTGGGACACTTGAAGGTAATATACGCCTACAGTTCCTGCCCCAAGAAGCCAGGGCCACTGACACGGCTTAATAAGCCTGCTGCCAAATGGCGCAGCCTAAGCTTGACTGCCAGGACCCACATGAGAAACGGCTGCTCCGGCAAGTTGTACTCTGACCTCCATAAGTGTGCTGTGGTGCACCTGCACCCGCACATGCTAGACAGACTGAGATAGACAGATAGATGGATGGATAGATAGATAGATAGATAGATAGATAGATAGATAGATAGATAGATAGATAGATAGATAGACAGACAGATAGATAGACAGACATCAAGCAAACAGATAGATTAAATGTAATTAAAAGTTTAACAAGGGCTGGGCAGTGGTGGCACAGGTCTTTAATTCCAGCACTATGGAGGCAGAGGCATGTGAATCTCTGTAAGTTCAAGGCCAGCCTGGTCTACAAAGCAAGTTCCAGGACAATCAGAGCTGTTATATACAGAAACCTGTCTCCAAAACAAAAACAAACTAACCAGGAAAAAAAAATTAACAAGGGGCTGGGGAGATGATGGCTCAGAGGTTAAGAGCACTGCCTGCTCTTCCAAAGGACCTGGGTTTGATTCTCAGCACTCACATGGCAACTCACAACCATCTGTAACGCCAGTTCCAGAGGAGCCCACACCCTCTCTTGGCCTCTGTAAGTACTGCATGCATGTGATGCACACATGTGCAAATAAGAAAAACACTCATACACAGAAATAATTTTTTAAAAATAAACTAAGATCTGGAGAGATGGCTCAGAGATTAAGAGCTCTAGCTGCTCTTCCAGAGGCCCTGAGTTCAATTCCCAGGAACCACATGGTAACTCACAACCATGTATAATAAGATCTGGTGCCCCCTTCTGGCCTGCAGAAGGATATACATGAAAGAAAGGGGGGGGAAGGAAGGGAAGGAGGCAAGGAGGGAAGGAAGATAGATAATAAAATAAAAAATAAATTGAAGAAACTAGCATGCTGAACACACTTTACACTCCCTGACAGCTGCTTCAAGCTATGCTCCTATTCAAAACACTGGCACGTGACAGTTTTAACATCACCTAGAAGGAAACAAAGGGGTGAATCAGCCCTCAGTATGACAGAATATAGAATTTGTCAGCTGAGCCCTGGGTTATCAAAGGGCACTCAACAAACAAGAGTCCCAGGCACTGCCCTCCAGCAGTGCACGGATCATCCATGACCTGACACACAGGGCCCTTGTGAGTCATCTGTGTCCTTAGAAAATTGGGAGCAATGATGAGTCAGCATCCTCCCCTTCTTAACTCACCCTCCAACTGCAGGCGTGATTCTGGAGTAAGCAGGACCTCATTCAGCTGCTAGAGTCTCCCTGACTCCGCCTTCTTTTCTCCTCTAGCTCTGTTTGTAATTCCTACCTTACTCTATTCTGTGTTGCAATAGACTCAAAGCAGTTTATTAACCAATGGTAATAAAACATATTCACAGCATACAGCGGGGGATCCCACATCATCCATGTTTGAGGATCAATAGGATAAACATGGGGAAATGGACATTCTACCAACTGTCATCTATAGACTCAATGCAATCCCCATCAAAATTCCAACACAATTCTACACAGATCTTAAGAGGACAATTTTCAGCTTCAAATGTGAACACACACACACACACACAATAACAGAATAGCTAAAACAGTGCTGAACAATGGAAGAACTGCTGGAGGTCTAAACATTCCTGCTTTCAAGTTGTACTACAGAGCTATAGTGACAAGCACAGCATGGTACAAAGGCAAACACGTTCATCAATGGACAAACATGCAGGCCCAAACATAACTGCAGGCAGCTATGTATATTTGATCTTTGCTAAAGAAGCAAGAAACGCACACTGGAAAAAAATGCCACTTTTAACAGTTTTTTTCTGTTGAATATAGAATTATATATTCAATGAATGAAAATAGATCCATACTTATCACCTTGTATAAAACTCAACTTCAAAAGGGCCAAAGACCTCAATATAAGAACAAATACACTGAATCAGACAGAAGAAGAATTGGGAAATACATTTGGACACACTGATATAGGAGATGACTTTATGAACAGAACACCAATAATACACGCCCTCAGAACAAGAAATAACAAACAGGATCCCATGAGACCGAGAACTTTTATCAAGATGAAGGACGCCATCATTCAGACAAGGCAGCATCCTAGAGAATGGGAAATGACATTTACACACTCCACATCCAATAGAGGATTAATATCCAAAATATATAAAGAACTCAAAAAACTTGATAGCAAGAAAATAAATAACCCTATTTTAAGATGAGGCACATATACAAACCAAGAATTCTCAAAAGAGATATCTCAAATAGCTGAAACCACTTAAAGAACTGTTCAAAATACTTAACCATTAGAAATATGGAAATCAAAATTTACATTGGTATAGTTTTTTGCATACTGATACAAGTTCAAATTATATTTGTTATTTTTGTTTACAATATTTGTACACTTATGCAAAGTTATTCTGTCAGATTGTATACATGCATGTTTCTACCTCTGTTTAGGACATTTTATATACTGATATAACTTTTAGGATATATTTTCATATTGCATTATATACTATTCTTACCTCTGATCAAGATACTCATACATTGTTTACATTTTGAGATCATTGTCCCCATTTGCTATACATTTGTTTATAGATTATTTAATATTCTGATATGAAGTCTTAGTCTTTAAGTATTATAGGCCAGTAGTTAATCATGTTTGTTATACATATAGTTAGATTAATTAGGTTCTTTAGATACATAGAGATTGTATTCTGTTTACATAGGTAATCTTCAGCCGCTTCAAGGATCTGTAGAACATGGCATTTAAATAACTTAGGGTTCTGCTGACATGAGACACAATTGCTCCTGACAGCACCAATCTATTCCCGAGAGAATGTTGAGCGCCGAAGACACTCCACTTGGAGTTTGTTTTCTTCTTGGCACAACTGGCCTCTGGGCAAGAAACTGCCCAAGCCTCAACCACTGACAAAGTACATGGTATCCGGACTGGATAAGCAGGACACAAGGAAAAGGACTGCCAAACCTTGCCAAGACAGGGTAAGATGGTTCTGAAAATTTTTCTGCCTCAAAAAATAATCTGTTAATTACGCTAGGCCTTAGCCAAAGTCAGTTGCTTCAACATTGCAAATGAGACTTTGGGTGATTGCTCAGGTAGCCAACTGTCTCCGTCATATATGGCTGGCTTTGGAAGCTGCTTGATTGTACTTCCTGCCTACTCAAGTAATATTATCTCCCTTCTCAGGCCTTTGATGGGGTTGAAGATTAGATAATCTTAGTTACCTTCCTCTTATGATTTAGCCAAGTCAATTTCTGATGCAAAACTTAGATTCTTTAAAATAGAATGTTTATTAAAACATTTATCATGTGTTCCTTGCTTAATATTGTTTATGTTGGTTGTAATTTTATACTTGATATCTGTTCCTATTGTATATAGTTTTGTATTGGGTTTGGATCGCTCTTATTTAGACAAAAGGGGAGGTGGTGGGGAATCTTTGTCAACCAATTATCTTTAAGAGGTGGGACCAAGTTAGGCTGTGGCTTTCTGGAACCTGGAGAAAAACAGCGCACAGCCTAGACGCTCTCTCTCTCTCTCTCTCTCTCTCTGTGGTTCCCTCACAGCACAGCTGAGCTTGGACTTCTCGTTCCTGTTTCATGAGTTTGCCCCTTATAATAAATATAAAAATATAATTGTTTTATCTTTTAGCTATACCGGTTGTTTTTCGAATCGAGATAATTCAACAGTTCTGGTTCTCTGAAGGTGTTGGAGCATAAAGATAGACCCTCAGGATTAGATCTACACTCACAAAAGAGGCTGCCTCCCCATTCCCTTCCAACACTGGCACAGTCAGGGTGCTACTTATGAATCAGGAAGTGAGGCCTCACCAGAAGCAGAATCTACCACTGTCTTGAACTTCCAGCCTCCAGAAGAGCAAGCAGGAAATGTCTGCTGTTACTCATCACCCAGACTACGGCTCTTTACTCCAGTCACCCAAACAGACTAACTGCCCAGGTTCCAGACTCCCAGCAGAGAAATGAGAATTCAGCATAAACCTGTGGCTGGAACAACCACTTTAGGCCCAGGGAGCCCATCCTACTAGCTCTGGAAACTCTGGCAGCCTCCACTACAAAAGGGTGAACTCAGAGGCCTAGCTAACTCAGAGGCCTGAGCTGCCCAAACCCTACAAATCATATCTACTTCCTTTTCCTCTTTACAAGGTCCACAGAGGTGCTGGAGAGATGGCTCAGCAGTTACGCATACTTGATACTCTTCCAGAGGATCCAAGTTCAGTTCCCAGCACCCACAAAGAGAGGCTCACCAGCATCTGTAATTTCAGCTGGAGAGGATCCAACACTCACTTCTGGTATCTGAGGGCACTCACACATATACAAAAATAAAAATAAAAAATCTTACAGATCATAGATAAGGGATTATAGGCAAGAGCATAGCTGACCCCAAAGCTGCATGGAAGGTCTGCATCCATGGCCACATAGATGGTGCCCCTCTCAGTGAACCATTGCCAGCCATGTGTAATTAAAGGAAAACTACATACAAATGCTGGGAGGAGAGTCTAGATACTCAGATGAGGGTCCAATGACCACCCCAATCTCTCTGTCTTAGTTGCTTTTCTGTTGGTTGTGATAAAACACCATGACCAAAGCAGCTTAAAGAGGAAAGCATTTATCTGAGGCTTACAGTTTCAGAGAGTTAGAGTACATGACCATCATGGTGGGACTATGACAGCAGACAGGCAGATGCTGTGGGAGAATGCTTTTGTACACTGTAAAGATCTGTCACTCGTATTGGTTTAATAAAATGCTGATTGGCCAGTAGTCAGGCAGGAAGTATAGGCAGGGTAAAAAGACTAAGAGAATTCTGAGAAGAGAAAAAGCAAAGACGAAGTCCTGTGGGGGCCAAAATATGCAGGCCTATATTCCACATTGTCTGGCGGTCAGAGAATCTGAGTGACTTACAAGGCACCTGCTACACAGGAGGGGATCACCTGGCTCTTTTGAAGCAAACACTGCGCCACCTCAACAGGTGCCAGGATACGCTAATGTCGTTCTGCTCCTTCTATTATAAATTATGAGGTCACCTGGGGAAGAGGTGTTTTCAGTCTACGTGACAAAGATAGGTATAGACAAGACGTGACTTAAGTCATTCCCCACTACCTAGGAAACAGAATGCTAATGAAGTTTTGTTAACTTCCCTCTCAATTTATGATGATATAAAGCTGTTTGGAAAATAAACGCGGGTGATTTCAGGATTTGAATGATCATTGAAACTCCCTCCCAATAATGTCATGTGAATAGTGTCTTCATTCCCACGCCTCTACACTGGTGAGAAATGTTTTATGTTGGGGCTGGACCCCGAAAAACACAGAGGAGTAACCAGATGTATGAAGGAGAACGTGAGGAACCCATGAAAAATTGCACCACAAGTGGAAAGGTGAGTAAGGAGCACTTAGAAATAAGTAGTAGAATTTAAAAAAGCAGAAAAGCAGGAAATAAAAATTAGGAGTAAAATTTTGTAAATTATAAATATAGATATGGGACAAGAAAGTAGCAATCAGTTATGTTGCTAGCTAAAGGAGCCAAAAGTGGAGCAGAAACAAAGACTGAGATATTTAGAGTGTGTAAGTAGCATATTCCCACCCCTGCTAGCTGAGCACCCTCAGCCTCTGGCTTCAGGCCACTCGGAACTCTGGGAAGCCAAGGTGAGGTCACACCTTCTCCTACAGGTGGCAGTACATTGGTTGTGGAGATGCAGCTTCTATCGCTGCTGAATGGGTAGGAAGAGTGAAGGAAGTGTAGTGTTTTGCTAGCTATCGCCTAGGTTACTGCTGAGATGGTGGCAGTCCACGAGCAGACACTGTAGCCAGCTGAGTCTAACCCGCCTGCTCGGTGGAGCCAGAAAGGCAAGCAGGTCGATAGAAATGCATAGAGGGAAAATTTCCCATGCCTCTACGCTGGTGAGAAATGTTTTATGTTGGGGATGGACCCTGACATAAGTCACCAGCCAGACATAGAGGGAGCAAGATGAGAATGCCTCACTGAGAAAAGGTACCAAGGAACGTGGCTAAACATAGCCAAGAATTATGGGTTAAGTTAAGTTGTAAGAGCTAATTAATAATAAGCCTAAGCTAATAGGTCAAACAATTTATAATTAATATAAGCCTCTGTGTGTTTCTTTAGGACTGAACGGCTGCAGGACCAGGTGGAACAGAAACTTCTACCTACAGGCAGACATTGTGCTAGGGGAGCAGCTGAGAGTTCACATCTGATTCATAACCATGAAGCAGAGAGAGCTAACTGGGAACAGTGTGGGCTTTTGAAACCTCAAAGCCCATCCTCAGTGACACACCTTCTTCAACAAGGCCACATCTCCTAATCCTTCTACTACCTGGGGACCAAGTATTCAAACACAAGAGCCTATGGAGACCATTCTCATCCAAACCACTACCCCCTCCTACTCTGAGGGAATGCTAACAGTCCACGACCAGATCACAATGGACTCTCATGAGTAGGCACAGCTGATCTTATGAAACAACAGAAAAACAGGTAGTAGCTGAATTCAGCCAGAGATCACATTGACCAGCCTCTTCTTCAGAACTTACTAGCTTCAGATTCCTCAGAGAGCTGGCTGGAAGCTCTAAACCGTGGCTGGAAAAGTCAGTGTCTTCCTGCCTACCTTTGATGATCTTCCTAGAAAACTCTCGGATGGACTTGAGGGAAGCCAAGTCTAGGTGCTGGGCGCGTACATGGGGATTCAGGGTCTCCCCACGAATGTCCTTCGCAGCTGCCTCACACTTCTCCATGTCACGACAGGCCAGAATGACATTGCCTCCTAGACGGCCAGAAGAAAACATGAAAAGAAAAAGAAAAGAAATGCACCCCTACATATCTATCCAACAGACATAAAAATGTATACCTGCTAAAATCTGTATGCAAGCAGTCTTAGTAATATATTCAATGACCAAAAGATAGAAATGCAAATATCACCAGGCTTGGTGGTATAGGCCTGAAACGGCAGTGACTCTGAAGGCTGAGGCAGGAGGATTGTAAATTCAAGGCCTGCCTGGGCTAGAGTGAGTTCAAGACCTACCTAGGCATTTTAGTAAGAACCTGTCTCAAAAAGTAAAAAACAGGGCTGAGGATATAATTCAGCAGTAGAGCACCTGCCTAAAATCTATCAGTACAGGGCTGGGGGCATGGCTCAGTGGTAGAGCCCCTGCCTAGAATCCCCCAGTGAGGGGCTGGGGGTGTGGCTCAGTGGTAGAGTACCTGCCTAGAATCCCCCAGTGAGGGGCTGGGGGTGTGGCACAGTGGTAGAGCACCTGCCTAGCAAACGAGAGGCTCTGAGTCCAACACAAACAAACAATAGCAAACATCCATCCACTAATCAATAGATAAACCAACTGCAGTCTATCTGTGCAATGGATATGCAGTCATAAAAGGGAATGACACACTGACATGACACAGTGAATGAACTTTGAAATTACTATACTCGGTGAGTCAGACACAAAATTCATACATGACACACTCCTTGAATCCCAGCACTTGGGAGGCAGAGTTCAAGTCCAACCCAATCTACAGACAAATTCCAGGGCAGGCTCCAAAGCTACAGAGAAGTCTGTCTCGAAAAACCAATAATAATAATAATAATTCATACATACATGCTTCCATTTATATAAAATGTCCCAAAGAAGCAAATGCAGAAAGAGAGAGCAGACCCAGGTTTCCTGGAGCTGTGGCAGCAGGGGAAGATCAGGGTGCCATGGGTGACGAATAAAGGGATGATGGGTATCTTAAGGGTCATGAAATATTCTAAGACCATGTTAGAAGATGGAAACATTTTGAGGGCATATGGGAATGTGCAGTGAGCTTAGTGCTACTGTTACTCTGAGAAATGCCACCAGAGGCTGTCTTCTGTCCTCCACAAGCATGTGCATGCATGTGCACACACACACACATACACACAAGCAAACTTATCAAGATATACAAATACAGGGGCTGGAAGTTGGCTCAACAGGTAAAGGTACTTGCAGTTAAGTCTGAGAACCAGAGTTCAATCCCCGGGAACAACATAATGGAAGAAGAAAACCAGCTTCCATAGTTGTCCTCTGAACTACACACACACACAGTGGCAAAGCTCAAACCCTATCCCACCCCAACATACACATACTACATAATAAAAACAGATTTTATTTTTAAGTATGTAACTACTCCGACAAGCAAAATTACACAGTAGTCTTTTCGGGGACTGGCTTTTTTCACTTAGCACATATCCTCTAGAATCATCGTACAGGAGCATGTCCAAATTCCTTTCCTTTGAAAGCTTTGTAATATTCCACTGTATGGATGGACCACATTCTGATTGTCTGCAAATGAGCACCTGGAATGTTTCTACCTTTGAGCTATTTTAAACAACACTACCATACACACCAGTGTGCACGAATCTCTTCAAAACCCCAAAGCAGGTGTTGCTCTTACCTCTTTTAGCCAGTTCCAAAGCAGTTTGTTTCCCAATACCTGTGTTGGCTCCTGTCACAATGACAGTCTTCCCAGCTATGGTGGCCTTGCTGGGACAAGCCCCACCAGCGACATAGTCCCTGAGGGTGAGAAACAGATGAATGAATTCTCTCTGCCTCATGCCTGGACTTATGATCTGGAACCAACCACCCTTCTAAGTTCACATCCCCCATCAAAGCACCAAAACACATGGTGTTCTTATCATGGTCTCAGCAAAGACTACACTTGGGAAGTCTCTGTGAGGTGGCATTACTATTTTTTATAAAAACGAAAGATTAGGATCAGAGGTGGTGGCTTTAATCCCAGCACTTGGAGGCAGAGGCAGGTGGTTCTCTGAGTTCAAGGCCAGCCTGGTCTACAGAGTGAGTTCCAGGACAGCCAGGACTACCCAGAGAACAAAATAAAACAAAAGGACTGTAAACAGAAGCATAAGCCCTGCATTGCGAGGCAGTGGCAGAAGGACCAAGAATTCAAGGTCATCCTCAACAACACAGCAAATTTAAGGCCAGCGTAGGCTACGTGATGCCTTGTCTCAAAATAAGTGAATAAAATAAAGGACATGAAGTTGGAAGGAGGATGCGTCAGAAGGGGTCCAGGGAATTAGAGAACATGAGTGGGGAGTACCTATGATCAAAGTACATTATATACAGCGTGGGGTTGGAGAGAAGTCTCGGCAGCACGAGCTCTACTGCCCTTACAAAGCCTCCAGGTTCAGTTCCCAGCACCCACATGGTGTCACGCATCCATCCACAACTCCAGTTCCAGCTCTGATACACTCTCCCTCTTGTAATCTCAGAAAGCACGACATAAACATACACGCAAGAAAAAAAAAAAAGCAGGCCGTGCATGGTGACACCTTTGATCCCAGCACTCGGGGAGGCAAAGGCAGGTGAATTCAGTCAGCCTGGTCTACATAATGAGTTCTAGGACAGCCAGGGCTGCACAGTGAGACCCTGTCTCAAAAACGCAAGGAAGGAAAGAAGGGAGGAGAGGGAGAGGGAAGAGAAGGCAGACAGGAAGTGCGGAGAGCAGGGAAAGTAAAGAGGAGTCCAGAGACAAAAAAAAGTTTCAAGGTCAGGGCCCCATCCCTTCTCCCTAGGTGACCTTGGGAAGGTGACCCACCCCCCAGCTCAATCTGGAAAAGTGGTGCTGGTGGGTAAGCTGGGAGAATCCAGGAATGAGGACTAAGGATAAAGGATCCTTCTCTGGCCTTATTCGGCAGTCCCCTGCCGCAGGTCTACCACTGTACGCGCAGAGAGACGCGCACAGACTCACTTGAGCAGCACGGTGCCACCGATCACCGTGCCCACTACGGACACCGGCAACAGAAAGCGGTTCATTCCAGGCTGGGGAACAGAGAGTCGGTAGATCTGCCCTCCGGGCCACTACGAGGGCCCGGGAACACACGTGCGTGCGTGGAAGTGGAAGGACACGGCCTCCAGAACACGCCCTGGGGTGGGGCCAAGCGCGGGGGACGGGGCTTCTTTGGGAGGTAGGCCACGGCGCACTTAATGCTGGGAGTCGTAGTTTCAGGAGATGGGGCGGGGCCGAGGTTGACGGGCGTGCCAGGAGCCGGATCAAACGTCGTCACACTCAACCAATCCAAAGGCGTCCTGAGTTGGGGTTTGTTTGGTTTGGTTTGTTTTGTTTTGTTAACAGCTGGGAGATACTCCCAGCACTCCGGAGACAGAGGAAGGCAGATCTCTGAGTTCGATGACAGCCTGGTCTACAGAAGGAGCTCCAGGATTACACGGAAAAGCACTGTCGGGTGGGGGGGGTAGTTTGGTAGAAACAATTACCATTTATTTCCAGACAGCGAGCCCCCGTAGAATGAACCATGAGCTTCTCCCACTAAATGATATTTAACAACAGTACTTTCTGCATAGGTCTTGTGGGGGAAGGAGGAGGGCTGGGGCCCGGACCCCTACGTCTGAGGGAGGAGGGTGGGGTCTAAACTCGGGTCTAAGTGAGGACGTGTGGGTATGGTCTCCTGGGTCTGAGGACCTGGGACCTAGACCCCTGGGTCTGAAGGAAAAGAAGGCTATTGACTTTAAAATGACATACTGAGCCCATGGGGTAAAAGAGCTTGTTCTACAAGCTTTGCAACTTGTGTTTCATCCCTAGAACTCACAGGGTGGAAAGATAAAGCCAACTCCCAAAAGCTGTCCTCTGACCTCCCACCGTGGCATTGTGCTCACACCCAAACACACCCAAACAAAACAAAAATAAACAGAGAAATGTTTTAATATAGTGAAGCTTTGGTGTCTAGAAGCGTGGGGGGGGGGACACGACAAGAAAAGAAGACGAGAGACAGAAGAAAGGAAAGGAAGTTAGGGGGAAGCTATGGTTTGTGGAGGAATGCATCCTGAGATAGAAAATTTCCCAGTACACTTGACATCTCCTTTGTCCTCCTGAAGGTGACAATGAGATAATATTTTTCAATTATCAGATTGGCAACTGAAAATTATGTTAAACATTCAGTGCTGGCAAGGATGGGGGAAACTCTCTGTTGGCAGGAGTGTCACTTTTCCCGTGTTCCTGAAAGCCTTGTCGCAGGGTCATCCAGACACTCCCCTATGTAAGAAGTCACGCTTAGGGGAGGCTTGGTTGTTCCAAAAAAGAACAACCAGCCTTCGTGCACATTTGTGAGTACTCCTTCACCGCTTCTTGCAACAATTATTTAGCGCCTCTTGTGCTCCCAGCACAGTTACACCAGAATTCAGTCCTTGCCCTCACAGTTCCCAGGCTGTAACAGTAAAAGGTCATTCTCCTGGGCCTGAAGGATAACCCAATGGTTAAGAGCACTTGCTTGTTCTTGCACAGGACCCAGGTTCAGTGTGTTGTACTTAATGTAGTATCTGGCCTCTTATTGGCCACGCCCACTCCCAGCTTCCAGCCTCTGACTCCAATTCTCGCTCTCTTCCTCTTCCGCTCTCACGGGAGTAGCAGCTGCCTCTCTTCCCTCTCCCCCCTTCCCTCTATCTCCCTCTATCTCTCTCTGTCTCTCTCTATCTCTCTCTATCTCTATCTTCTCTTCTTTTCCCTCCAGCACCCATCTAATAAATGTTTAACTCTGCATAGTGCGCCTACCCAGCCCTCTTTTGTCCATCCGTACCGCCGCACAGCCCATATGGGGGTCCAGAGACTAGCCGCGTGGCCGCCTGCCCGCCGCAGAGACCGCGTGGTCTGGGGACCTGCAGCAAGCTGCAGCAAGCTGGTGGGTCACCCTTTCTTTTAAAAAAACACAACACAGTGCCCAGCACCCAACATGGCAGCTTACAACCATCTGTCACTGCAATTCCAAAGGACCAGACCCCCTCTTCTGACCTTTATGGGCACTGCACAAAAATGGTGCACAAGACATACAAACAGGCACAACACTCGCTCGCATAAAATAAATAAATTAATCTTTAATTTAAAAGATGTGTTTTTAAAAATGTCTGAGTCCCTTCATTTATCACTAATGTGAGGAGATGTCCTAATTAGGGTTATTATTGCTATGATGAAACATCGTGACCAAAAGCAAGTTCAGGAGGAAAGGGTTTATTAGAATGGCTTACAGCCTGTGGGCCAGCTAGTCCAACAATGGCTGTCTACCAATGGTCAATGAATCTAATAGCCGTTCAGTCTGTGAGGCTGGCCTTCAGTATACACCAGAATCCTGAAGTAATAGGCTCCAATGCCAGTGAAGCAATGGATTTGGAAAGAGCATGATTAGAAAATTGCATCTGGAGTAGGAGATTGCTGACCATGTGTTTTGGAGAAGATTGCAAAAGTACCTTGGAACTCTAGGCTAGAAAAGCCTTTGAGTGCTGAGACATTAGTGGTCTGTTCTGTAGGAGTCTGGAAGATAAGAATGTTGAGGTCAAGCCAGTAAGCAAACCTTCTCCATGGCCTCTACATAGTTCCTGCCTTCAGGTTCCTGCCCCTGACTTCCTTCAATGATAAACAGTGATGTGGAAGAGTAAGGCAAATAAACCCTTTCCTCCCCAAGTTGCTTTGGTCATGGTGTTGATCACAGCAATAGTAACCCTAACTAAGACAGTGGGGGGGGGCAAGCTGTGAAATAAAGCCACAATGGGGGCTACTGTTGTGAAATATTTAACTACAAAAAGATGTGTAACATTTGTTTATGCTATGGAATATTATGTTAACTTGTAAAGGTGTGTTACATTTGTTTATGCTGCATTTGTTTAAGAATGTAAGGATGCATGTTTAATTATGTAAAGATGTGTTGCATTTGTTTCACCTTGCCTGACTAAGGCATCTGATTGGTCTAATAAAGAGTTGAATGGCCAATAGTTAGGCGGAGAAAGGGTAGGCAGGGCTGGCAAGCAGAGAGAATGAATAGGAGGTGGAATCTAGGCTCCGGAGAAGAATGAGAAGAGAGAAGAAGGAGAAGGAGAGAACAAGGGAGAAAAAGAAGGACACACCCAGGGCAAGAAGCCAGGCAGCCACCAGACAAACAGACAGATAGACAGACACAAGAAGCAGTGAAAGTAAGATATACAGAAGCAAAGAAAAGTAAAAAGCCCCTGGGGCAAAACGTAGATGAAGAGAAACAGGTTAATTTAAGTTTTAAAAGGCAGCCAGAAACAATCATAAGCTAAGGCCAAGCATCCAAAACTAATAATGTCTCCATGTCATGATTTGGGAGCTGGTTAGTGACCCAAAAGAAAAAGCCTACTACAGGCTACTTTCTTGGGTTTGTTTGCTTGTTTGTTTGTTTTTTTGTTTGTTTTGAAACAGGGCCTCCTGTAGCTCAGGCAGGTCTCTAACTCACAGAGTAGTTGAAGATAACCTTGAGTGCAAGCATCCTAACTTCCTCTCTACTGCTAGGTCACTCTTACTGAGAAGGCCAGTTGGTCCTCTCAACTGTCCTAGGAGTACAGCCACTCCGCCACAGTAGCAGGAAAAAGCCACAGACAATACACAGACAAACCAGCATGGCAGTGTCGCAATAAAGCTTAGTGTAGAAAACAAGCATTAGGCCACAGCTTGCCAGCCCCCACCATGCAACTTCAGAAAGATGTCATTTGTGCTTACAAGAACCTGGTCCACAATGAGTCCCGGAACGTGGCTGGCTAGGAAAGTGGTTATTACAAAGAAAAAGATGCAAGCAAACTCCTGCTTTTGAAGGCCTCCTACCCGATTCCCAGACACACCCATGGTGGATGGAATGTCTTTGTAAACTTCGGGTTGGCTGTGCTCCCTTTGCCAAGGTTTGTGTTGTCACAAAGAAACTGGCATGCACTGGGTGCTGTCCCAGGTGCTGAGAGGATTCGCCCGCAGGGTCCCCTGATCTTCCCAGGGCAGATGCTTCCAGGCACCCAGCAAAGGTCTCTCTCAGTCCCTCCTGCCCTCCCTGGATTCCTCTCTACCTCTCTCTCCAACTCTTTCTCCCTCCATCTCTTTCTCCCTCCCTCCACCTCCAACATTTTTTTTTTTTTGAAACAGTCTCATGTAGCCCAGCCTGGCTCAGACTCCCCTCTCAGCTGAGGGATGACCTTGAATTCCTGATTCTCCTGACTCCACCCCATCCAAGGTGTGGAATTACAGGTTCACACCACCTTGCTTGGTTTATACAGTGCTAGGGCTCCTGACTGGGCATCCTAAGTGCTAGGAAAACTGATGTATTTTACAGAGCACTGGGAATCAGACCCAAAGCTTTGTTCATGCATGGTGGACAAGCACTGTACCAACTGAGCTATAGCCTCTTGTTTGAAGTTACTGAATAATGGGGTCATTTGTTACATGGCCACAGTAAGTAAAGCAAGCATTCTGTTTATCAGCACACCTTGTTAGGAAAAAACCTTGAACAAACTCTTCAGATCCTGACCAGGGTCCAATGTTGAAACTCCAGTCCTTTCCCCCTCATTGTTGTTGCCAAAATCAAACTCCCTCTATGACCTGCATCCTTATAGCTGGGGCAAAGCAGCTTCTAAAGATAAAACAGCCTTGTCTGGACAAGCAATGCAGGAGGGAGAAACTGAGGACTGGCACGTAGCTCCCATTTCCCGACTCCCCACAAAAACTCTACATATTCCCTCCCCCTCATGGTAGACACCCCTTTCCTGCTATGTCAGCCCCTCAATGTTTGAAACAAACATTCAGTCCATTGAGGTCAGTGTCCAGTCTCTTTTCTGCATCCTGTCCCTTTAAGTTGCCTCAGAAATCTAACCTACCTCACAGTAATGGTAGTAATTCAGAGAAAAGAAGGGCAAAAGAGATGGAGGAACAGAGGGTGGGTGAGAAGGGACTGAAGAGGTAGAAGAAGAAAGACACAATAGGAGAGTTGGTGATGTTCCCTACCAGGACTCTGGGCAAACAAAGACAGGCTAGGGGCACCCTGGAGAGGGAAGAGGAGGCTCCTGTGGGAAGGCAGGACACCACTGGCCAGGAAGGAAGCTCCCAACTGTGAGACAAGCTAGGCAAAAATAAATAAATAAATAAAGAAAGAAAGAAAGAAAGAAAGAAAGAAAGAAAGAAAGAAAGAAAGAAAGAAAGAAAGAAAAAAGTAGGAGACAAGAATACCTCTGGGGTGGAGAGGGGGAGCAGCCTGATTTTGAGGTGAGGCTGCAGGGGAGATAGAAGAGAGGATGCAGTCCTAAAAAAGAACCTAGATTGTGGCATAAAAAACAGGCTGCAAAACTTGTCTGCAGCTTAGAGGGTAATAGGAAGCCACAGAGGAATTTAGAGCAATGATGGTTATGAGTAAGATGGCTGTTTTCATGAAGTGAGGGAGTGCTGTGGGACAATGGTCTGTACCCTGTCACTTGTACTTTAAATAAACACTAATTGGCCAGTAGCCAGGCAGGAAGTATAGGCAGGGATACCAGGAAGGAATTAGAGGTGGGGCAACAAGAAAAAGGAAAGAGGATTCTGCAGTCTGCAGTCGTCACCCAGACACAAAGGAAGCCAGACATAGAGCAAGCAAGATGTGACTGCCTTTGCTGAAAAAGGTACCAATCCACGTGGCTAACACACAGACAAGAATTATGGGATAAAATATAAATTATAAGAGTTAATAAGAAACCTGAGTTAATAGGCCAATCAGTTTATAATTAATGTAGAGCTTTGTGTATTTCTTTGGAACTGAACAACTGCAGGACCAGGCAATCAACAGGGAGGTGTGTTTGCTTGCTTGCTCTGTGTGGTGTGTGTGTGTGTGTGTGTGTGTTGTGTATGTGTGTGGTGTGTGTGTGTGTGTGGTGTGTGTGGTATATGTGGTTTGTGTATGTGGTGTGTGAGTACGTGTGGTGTGTGTGTGAGATTTGTGTTTATGTGTGTGTGTGGTGTATGGTGTGTGTGTGTGTATGTGTGTGTGGTGTGTGTGTGTGGTGTGTGGTATATGTGGTGTATGTGTGTATGTATGTGGTGTGTGTGTGCATGTGTGGTGTGTGTGTGATGTGTGTTTATGTTTGTGTGTGTGGTGTATGGTATGTGTGTGTGTGTGTGTGTGTGTGTGTGTGTGTGTGTGTGTGTGGTTTCGCTGTTGCTGCTGTTCTCTGTCTCAGATGCAGACTACGGGCTGAGGAGAGACAGTGGGGCAGCACCAGCGTTAGGTCCCTCCCCATGTGTCTAGCTGTCCTCCAGCATCCATTCTTCACCCCTTGCTCATGGCCCCAGAGCTGGCATTGTAGCAGTCCCCACCCACTTCTTCCTTCCTCCTGGCTGGGAGACAGCAGTGATGACAGCAGTTGAAACAGCCATCTTGAGTCCAAAGGTGGAAACTCTGCAGTAGTCTATTCCTTACCCATGGTCTTGCTTTCCACGGTTTCAGATACACAAGGTCAATCATGGTTCGAAATGTTGAATGGAAATTTCTAGAAATGAACACTTTGTAAGTTTTGGATTGTGTCAGTCTGAGTAGCAAGATAAAATCTAGAGCCTTCTAAATGTGCGGGTGCTGTGCCCCCTACCAGCATGGAACTCCAGGAGAGCCACTCTGGGCTATTTTGTTCATATTTCTAACCATGGAACATATTACAATACCTGACAAAGAATAAATGCTTAATAAACATTTAGTGAGGGAACATCTTGAAGGAACTTATGAAAAGTCCAGAGCAAATATGGAGACACAGAACACATCTCTCAACTTTCATCAGAGAAGCTCCTATTTGCAGTGGGGGTGGGGGGGATTAATGCAGACTCGCAACTGGTCAAGGTGCAAAGGGCATGAGATTACAAAGTGGCTATGCAGTGGTGGCACACACCTTTAATCCCTGCACTTGGGAGGCAGAGGCAGGTAGATCTCTATGAGTTTGAGGCCAGCCTGGTCTACAGAGTGGTTCCATAGCTACTAGGAAACCCTGTCTCGGGAAAGAGAGAGAGAGAGAGAGAGAGAGAGAGAGAGAGAGAGAGAGAGGAGAGAGAGAGAGAGAGAGGAGAGAGAGAGAGAGAGAGAGAGGAGAGAGAGAGAGAGAGATTACAAAGTACTCAACCCTCACCTGGACATCTATGTCATGCTACCACCTCCTAAGACTCAGACATCATTGTGGGAGAATGGTGGAAAGAGTATAAGGCTCAGAATCTGTGGGTGACTACAGGAAACAGTGTCTTCTGGACACAGCAGGGCAGCTGCACAAATGAATGCACAGTGGTTATGACCGAGTGCACAAAACCTAAGCAAGTTCAAGACAGACCAGATCCCAGCGTGGAGAGGGGAGATGGGTGTGCAGTCCCAGGCCCAGATGAGGAACCATTGGCAACCGATAGATGGTGAGAGGAAGAGTCAGTCCCACATTCAAATGGAAGACCACACACCCGGGACACTTGGTGCATCAACTCAACTTGATAGGTTGGGTGTAGGGAGGGCACAAAGGTAGGCAGGTAGGGAAGGGTGGGTGGATCTAGGATGGGGGTAAATATGATCAAAGTATGTATAATATTATCAAAGAATTAATTTTAAAAGTTTTTAGGGGGGATCTGGAGAGATGTGTGAGTGGTTAAGAGCACTGACTGCTCTTCTAGAGGACCCAGGTTCAATTCCCAGCATCCACACGACAGCTTACAACTGTCTGTAATTCCAGTTCCATGGGACTCAACACCCATGGCAAAACATCAATGTACATAAAATAAAATAAATAAGAGAAGTTCAGATCAAGAGGCCAGTATTGTAAAGTACCTGCCCAGCACGTAGAGGTCTTAGGTGTGATTCCCGGCACTACAAAAGTCAGTCAGGCAGCACACCCGCAACCCAAGGACTCTGGAGGTAGAGGCAGGAGGATCAGAAGTTCAATATCATTCTCAGCTACACAGCAAATTTGAGGTCAATCTGGGCTAGAGACTCTGTCTCCCAAAAATGAAAGAAAAGAAGGAAGGGAAGGAGGAACAGAGGGGCCGGGGGAAGGGAGGGGATGGGAGGGAAGGATCTTAGAGCAGGAGGGGAAACTGAGGCTGGAGCCATTAAAGCAGCTACTGGAATGCAGAACTGCCTGTCCACAGAGCCTTCTTGCTCATGTCCCTTCATGTCACCTTGGTTACTGAACTGTTTGTTCATTCCTCTGTCCAGCTTTTCTGTCATCAACTGGCCCGCACTTACTTAACCATGACACAAGCTGTTGGCCTGTCTTATCAATCACACACATCAAGGCCCTCCTAGCTGCTGTGGAGGTAGGTACTAGAAATCACACCCATTTTAGAGAGGAAGAAACTGAAAGTCAGGAAACTCACACTTGCTCCAACCCACACCTACACTGGGGTCTGACCACCCCCACTGCCACGGCCTCCTTGGAAGGCCAACTCTTCCAGTCTCAGTCAGGCGGCCTCACCTTCTGTCCCTCCCAAATAACAAACAGTCCCTGCCACCAACCTGCTCCTCCACCTCCCTCTGCCAGCCAGGCCGGTTCTGGAGAGCCACCAAGCACCAGTCAAGCATCCAGGGTGTCGCTCCCTCCCCCATCTCAGGCTGCTACTAGCAGGAAGTAGCTCTGGGGGAATCCTACTTGTCTCCAAAGCTTAATGAGGGACCCAGCCACCACCCCAGCTCACTCTGTGGCCCAGACTGGCCTGGAACTCATTGTGTTGTCAGGCTAGCCCTGCCTTGAGTTTGCACCAAAACACCTGCCTCTGTCTCCTTGTGCCATCACCAGGCCTGCCCGGCTTCAGCAAGAGGCCCCCCACAACATGTGCATGTGGTGAGCACTTTCAGACTCAAGGGGCTACTAGTAATAATAAAATAAGAATACTTGAAGTCAAGAATGAGACAGATTGGTGGGTCCTGGGCAGAGCTGGAGGAGGGAGCAGGGATAGATAAGATCAAAATACAGCCAAGAATGGTGGTGGTGACCCATGTGTGAGTTCCAGGACAGCCAGAGCAACATAGTAAGAATTTATCTAAAAAAAAATAAAAATATGGCCAGGCGGTGGTGGCGCATGCCTTTAATCCCAGCACTCGGGAGGCAGAGGCAGGCGGATCTTTGTGAGTTCGAGACCAGCCTGGTCTACAAGAGTTAGTTCCAGGACAGCTAGGGCTGTTACACAGAGAAAGCCTGTCTTAAAAAACAAAACCAATAATAATAATAAGAGTTCTCTTCAACGGTTCTTTGCTGTCTAGACTGTTTCTTTTGGGGTGTTAGGTCAGGTCAGGGGAGGGGATTGTCATAAAAGCCTTCTATGTTTTTCATTCTCAACTTTATGGATTCCACTGCAAAAGAAGCTTCTTTGCTCTTGATAGTCAGTGGCAGCATGGACAATGAACTTCCACGTAATTTCTGGTAAATCATGGACCACAGACCTCTATATGGTCTCCCGTGGCACAACAGACCACAGGCACCATCATGGCCATTAGTGCAGCACGGACCACAGACATCGGTATGATCTCTGGTGCAACACGGACCATGGACACCAACATGGCCTCCTCAGCAGCATCAACATGGCTTCAGGTGGCAGCACAGACCACAGACATCCATGTGGCCTTTAGTGGTAACATGGACCATAAGTCATTCCTTTTTTAGTACTAGCAATAGAACTCAGAGCCTTCCATGTGTTAGGAAGGCTCCCTACAACTGAGCCATGGCCTCATCCCCTCACTGGTGGATTCTAAGCAGATGTTCAAACCACAGCAACACGTCCCCAGCCCCTCACTGTTAGATTCCAGGCAAGTGTTTTATCACTGAACCCCATCCCCATCCCCTAGCTGGTGGATCCCAAGCAATCGCTCTACCATTGAGCTACATCCCCAGACACAGGGACCAAATCCACTTGAGCCCCTCAGTCACGGCTGTCCAGAGACTGACCACCTTCACAGCGGCGGCACCCTGCTCATCTCTCACAGCCGTGGCCAAAGCTCTGCCGATTTCATCCACCAGCCTCCTCAGGGCCTTCCTTCCCCAGCACGAAATCCTCTGCGCATTCCTCAAAATCCAGGTCAGTACTCGGGCACCACCCTGGGAAGCCTTCCCTCTCCACCCTAGAGCAACAGCTGGCCCTGGAGCGTCTGCTCACCCATTGCTTCACCTCTGCCCTGAAAGCTTCTTTCCCTCAGTGTGAAGGGAGGTGCATCGTGTCTTTGGTTTGGGTTTTAGTTTTTTAGTTGACTATCGTTATGATTGTTTCTTATCAGGTTGTTGTTGTTTTAGAGAGAGAGAGAGAGAGAGAGAGAGAGAGAGAGAGAGAGAGTGTGTGTGTGTGTGTGTGTGTAAGCATTGTGTGTGCATGTGGACCAGGTTGTTGTTGTTTTGGAGTGTGTGTGTGTGTGTGTGTGTGTGTGTGTGTGTGTGTGTGTGTGTGAGCATTGTGTGTGCACGTGGGTGTGGCATGCTGCCCGCGCGAAGGTCAGAGCACCACTTTCAGAAATCGGTTCTCTTCTTCTGCCATGGATTCTGGAGGTCTAATTCAGGTTGTCAGGCTTGTAGCAAGTGCCTTGACCCACTAAGACATCCCACCAGTTCAATTAATTAATTATGTGTACTGCTACATCTGTGTGGAGGTTGAAGAATAGTTTCAGGAGTCAGTTCTTCCCTTCCACTGTGAGAGTTCTGGGGACTAGACTCATGTTAACTGGCTTGGCAGCAAGTGCCTTTACTGATCTCATGTAGTCCAGGCTGGTTTCAGCTTTGGATGTGAAGCTAAGAATGACCTTATATTTTTTATCCTTTTGTCCCACCTCTTGAGTTCTGTGGTTATAGGTGTGCCCACAATGCCTGGTTTATACAGTGCTGGGGATTGAACCTGGGTCTTCATGAATGCTAGGCAAGCAATCTGCCAACCTAGCTACACCCTAGTCCCTGTCTTGTTGCTGTTGTTTTCTGTTTTGAGATGGGGCTCTCTGAGTTTCTCAGACTAGCCTTTAATGTGTGGCAATCTACCTGCCTCAACCTCCCTGGTGCTGGGACAACAGGCAAGGGCCACCAAGCACAGCCTCAATTTGAAGTTCTGTTCCCATAAGATCCTCTGAGGCCTGTGAGGCGCCTGGGCATGTGAAGGAGTCTCCAGCAAGCCTGATTGATGGCCAGAGTTCAATCCCAGGAACCCACATGATGCAAGGACAGAACTCACTGCCACAGCTGCCGTCTGACCGCCATGTACATGCATGCGTGGTATTCGTGCAAGGACACACACACACACACACACTAAGTAAATAAAAAATATTTTTAAATGTTTGGGTTTTGACTTTTTCTCCAAGATTCTTTTAAAATTACGTCTGTCTGTGTGTCTGTTTGTGGGTTTGTACCACTGAGCCACACCTTCAGCCCCTCACTGGGGGATTCTAGG
The DNA here is from genome assembly GCA_004026605.1 of Ondatra zibethicus. Taxonomy (NCBI): domain Eukaryota; kingdom Metazoa; phylum Chordata; class Mammalia; order Rodentia; family Cricetidae; genus Ondatra; species Ondatra zibethicus. The sequence continues at coordinate 35,212 of PVIU01017147.1, forward strand.
TCATGCCCACAGCAGGCCTGACTTTAAGTTTCCATCATGACTTCCCTCATAGAAGGACAAACGATAGTAACCTGTAAGCTAAAATAAATCCTTCCTCCCCTAAGCTGCTTTAGGGGGTTGTCATAGCAACAGAAGGAAACCAAAACAGAAAGCCATTCAATTGACCAGAAAAGACTTCTGGTTTCCTCATGCTCACAGCCCCTCAAGGATACATTAAGTACTTTCTTCAGAGACAGGACACAATGCCTCTGTCACCTACACTCATGCACACACCAAAAACTAAGACTATGTATATAGATGGGGTGCATTTCCTCAATAAGGGTTTCCTATTGAGGGAAAGTGTAAGGCAAACATTAAAAATCAGGGCCCTTATGTTTATGTGGTACTTAGAATAGAACCCAGGAGCTGGAAAGATGGCTCAGAGGTTAAGAGTATGTAAAAGCTCTTCTCAAGGACCAGAGTTCAATTCCTACATCCACGCTGGGTAGCTCACAATTACCTGTAACTCCAGATCCTGGGAAATCTGATGCCTCTTACCTCCTTGGGTGACTGTACACACTCACATAAAGACACAAATACTTACACATGATTAAAGTAATTAAAACTAAATCTTTAAAAAGAGAGAAAATATAGCCCAGGTCCCCCCGCCCAGCAGACTCTACCACTTAACCACTCCCCAGCCCCTCAATGGAGATTCTAGGCAGGTATTCTTCTGCTAAGTCATGCTCCTTAGAACCCATTTGCTTTTCTCTTTTTTATTTTATTAATAAAATTTATTTATTCTATGTGTTTTCACATCAAGAATTTGATCCCATTCTTTCCCCATCCCTTTGCATCACCCTTTGACCTTTTATCTTAAGACAAGCTTTACTAAGTTGTCCAGGCCCTTGACAGACCTTGAATTTTCAATTCTCCTCCTCAGCCTCAGAATTACTGAATGAACAAATTCTCTTGTATTCAGACTGGTCCTCTGATAACCAGTTCCTGTTTCATGACTCCACCCTCCCTGGCAACCAGCCCTAGCTCCCCTTACCTAGAAACTTGATTTTTCTCCTGTGGCAGGAACTCATGTGAGATGTCTAAGGTGGGAATGGAGAGGTTAGAGATGATGAAAGTGTCAAGGGTCACAGAAGAATAGATAAGGAAAATGTGGTACATTTACGTAATGGAGTACTACACAGCAGAAAAAAATAACGACAGCTTGAAATTTGCAGGCAAATGGATGGAGCTAGAAAACATCATTTTGAGTGAGATAACCCAGACACAGAAAGACAATGATCACATGTACTCAATCATAAGTGGTTTTTAAACATAAAGCAAAGAAAACCAGCCTACAAACCACAATCCCAGAGAACTTAGACAACAATGAGGACCCTAAGAGAGACATACATGGATCTAATCTACATTGGAAGTTGAAAAAGACAAGATCTTCCGAGTAAATTAGGAGCACGAGGACCTTGGGAGAGGGTTGAAGGGGACGGGAGAGGCAAGGAGGGGAGCAGAGAAAAATGTAGAGCTCAATTATATGAAAGTGTCAGCAGCACACCAAGGCCCTATGTGAACAAGGAAAATTCCACCTCCTGGACTACAGTAAACCAAGGTGCTCACTGAGGCAAGACTGAGAGGGTGGCGACCAGCCCTGCTGATGGCCCTCCATGGCTGGATGAGCAGGCACGGGGTGGAAAGGCTTCTTCAGGGAGGGATTCCTCAGGTGAGTTGTCCAGGGAGACATTCGCAGCCTCCACCCCAGGCTGTCTGGTCAGGTTTGCTAGGAGTGAGAGCCTCGCTTGACTTTGGGAGCCAAAGCTACAGTTTAGAGAGAGGGAGGGAAAGGGAGGAAGAACTCTTTGCTCTGGAATGAGGGTGGAGGGTCAGGTTTCAGTGTTGCCTGGAATGCACACAAGCAGGAGTAGTGGTGGGCAGGAGGACTAGAGGGTGGGACAGTGGGTGGACTCTTTCACAGCTCTTCAAAGAGAAGCAAGGCTCAGCCTTCCTCCCTGAGACCCAGGAGTCCAGACCCCAGCCCTCCTCCCTGAGACCCAGGAGTCAGTCCCAGCCTCAGAGTCCAGCCCCAGCAAAGACCCTGTGGTAGGTTAGGATTTGGAGTCCAAGGAACAGTGAAAGAAACTCTCTGCTCAAACGCAGAGGAGGGAGAAGTAAGGTCAGATCTGAAAGATGCCAGCTTTTATCGAAGAAGAATCCAGGAACACAAATGTGGATCTAAGGTCCTTCAGGGCCCCTGAATTGAGGTGGCACTGCGGGGGCCAAGTACACAGCAGGGAGAGCCTTGTCAGGCTCCTCCATGGTCCGGGTAAGAAACGATAGTGGGTGAATAAGACCAGATGGGAACCACAGAGTGAAGGAGGGGAGAGGCAAGGAGTTGCCCCCTCATCTGCTTTCTGGGTTTTGCAGGCTTCAAATCTGACATTCCATCCACTAACTGGCAACCAACATGACAACAGTCTTCTTGCTTAACACGGGCAGGTGAGATGGCCCAGTGAGTAAAGGCGCTTGCCATAGAGCCTGATATCAGCCCCCAAAGCCACCTCCATAGGGAAGGAGAGAACTGACTGCACAAGTTATTCTCTGACCTTCACACATACACCATCATGCGCACACACACATTCACACACAACCACTCATGTGCACGGCCGACATTTTTACTTAATATGGTACTCTCTAGTTCCACTGATTTTCTCACAAATGACATGATGCCATTTCTTCTTTGTGGCTGAATAGTACTCCATTGTGTATGTACACCACATTTTCCTTAGCCATTCAACCATTCTAGGCACCTAAGCTGATTCCACAACGTGGCTCTTACAAATACTGTTTGGCCTAATACCTTAATATACTGGTCCTCAGTTTCCTCATTTCGGTAAAGACACACACTCATCATGGGTTTGGGGAAGAAATGATGTGTACAGCTTAGTCACTGAGGATCGTGGAACAGGGAAAGGTGTTTGTGCCCATTCCAGGGATGTGCCGGGGAGGCTGGGCTGTTAGTTTAGGTCTAGGCTTTGTTGTTACCACCGTTGTTTGAGCCCATTGTAGATCAGGCTAGCCTCAAACTCACTGTGTATCTGAGGATGCCCTTGAACTCATGGTCCTCCTGCCTCCACCTTCTAAGAGCTGGGTCACACGTGTGTATCTGTGATCAATTTATGTGATGCTGGGGATGGACCCGGGCCTTCATGTGTCCCAGGCAAGCACAGTACTGACTGAACTACATCCCCAGACAGAGTCTCACACTGAAGCCCAGCCTGGCCTTGAACTTACTACATAGCTGAGCCTGACCTCAAACTCAACACAGTCCTCCTGCCTCAGCCTCCAAGCTGGTGCTACAGGATTGAGCCACCACATCCGGCCTTGTCAGTGGTTCTCAACCTGTGGGTCGTGACATCAGATATTTACATTATGATTCATAGTGGTGGCAAAATCACAGTTATGAAGTAGCAACAAAATAATTTTATGGTTGGGGGTCACCACAACATGAGGAACTGTGTTAAAGGCTCCATAGGGATGACTGAGGGAAATTTTCTAAGGAAGATGGAAGAGGGTAGGTGGAGCCTGAAGCCAGGGCAGAGGTGGCTGTGTGTCCTGGGAGCCAGGACACATGGTGGCCCTAGACGCAGTCAGTGTTTGCTCTCCTTTTCCCCCACACACACTCTTGGTGACCTAGCCGTATGAACAAGTGGCCCAACCACTCCACGCCTCAACTTCCTTACTAGTCAGTCAATAGGAAATCCAACCTCTGCCCCACCCCCAGCGCCAAGGAGGACTCAAAGATATATTTAAGGAGGAGCTTTTCACTCAGATGTGCGAACAAGTGTGACAGCAAATTGCAGTTGTTATTCTGTTGTCACAGCGGACACACATAATTTCCGGGATCCCCTGCAGCCAGCCCAGCCCCCGCACTTGAGACTGTGTGCCAACCCCGCCCCTGAGCCACCTCAGGCCAGCAGCACCAGGTGAGCGCTCAGGTATGCAGGAGCCACAAGGCCTGGGAGGAGGCAGAGGAGGAGTCTAGAATACAAGGGAGGGCGAGCTGAAGGCTGAGAGACAGAACCAGCAGACAGGTGAGGAAGCCTGAACACCGGAGCGGCCAGGCCAGACCAACCCCGGTGTGAGGGAGGAGAGAGCTGAGGGTTGGATACCTGGGTATGAGGGAGGCAAACTGGAGCCTGGACCCCTGGGTCTGAGGGAGGAGAGCTGAGGTCTAGACTCTCAGATATGAGGGATAAGGTACCTCTGGGCCCCTAGGTCTGAGCAAGGAGGGTTGGAGTCGAAATTCTTGGATCTGAGAGATGAGGTCCTCCCTGAATCCCTGGGTCTGAACAAGGAGACCTGAGGTCTCAACTCTTGTATCTGAGGGATAACGTTCTCCCTGGCCCCCTGGGTCTGAAGTAAAAAGGCTGGAGCTTGGAAGTCTGGGTGTAAGAAAGGAGAGCTGAGATCTGGACTTCAGGGTCTAAAGAAGGGTTAGAGCCTAGCCTCCTGAGTCTAAGGAAAGGGGGCTGGGGGATAGCCCCCTAGGTGAGGGGAAATGGTCAAGTCTTGACTCCTGGGTCTAAAGGAGCCAGGCTGTCCTGGACAACTTGGTCTGAGGGAGGAGGGTTGAGTCAGGGTCATGTCACTGAGCCGAGTCAGTCACTCACATCTTTGCTGGCTCTCAAGGCACGCACCTCCAGGTGGACAGAACACTCATCCTGCCACCATGAGCACCACCACGGGGTAAGTGTCCCCCTGCCCCTCACCCTTCCCCCACACCTGCAAATCCTGTTTCTCCAACCCAGGCTCTAGACACTCAGGAGGAATGCTCCCCTCCCTGCCCAGCCTGTGGCTAGGCACAGACAGAAGGGGTTCATTTGTAAATATGCATACTCTGCCATGGTGTGGCTCTGGCAGAGGCATGTCACCTCCTGGAACCCACCCCCTCTTCTCGATAAATCGGAATTGGGGACATATTTCGGGAGTTGATAGAATCAGGCACGCAGGACAGGACTCAGCCAGCCCTTCCTTCCCACAGCAGGCACTCCCGCCTTTAGGAACTGCCTCCGCTCCTGTCCTATTAAATATCGACCCTCTGCTAGAAAGGTGTGAGGACGGTGAAGACTCAGATCTCCTGTAGTTTTTTTTTGGGGGGGGATGTACAGGAAGACAAAGAGTGGCAGAAACTAAACAGTGGGCTCTCCAGCTCGGAGGTCCTCAAATGTAGCGACATGCCCCAAGCAGGATCAGGATGAAAGGCAAGAGTCTAACTAGACTTGATTGCCTAGCTCTGACCTGCTGTTATTCTGGTAGAAACAGGGATTTAAGAAATTACAGGGAGTGGGGATGTGGCTCAGCTAGGAGAGTGTTTCCCTAGCAAGTTCAAGGCTAGTCTGGTCTATATAGCAAGTTCCAAGCCAGCTAGGGCTACATAGTGAGATTCTGTTTCAAAACACATCTAAATAAATTAACCAGTCATGGAGGATTATGCCTATATTCCCAGTACTTGGGATATAAAGGCAGGAGAATCAGGAGTTCAAAATCATCCTCAGCTTTGGGGCCAGCCTGGGCTACATATGACCGTGTCTCAACAACAAAAAATTATTGCAAGCAGTAATTTTAAGAGGAGACTGAGGACAGGAAGAGACAGGGAATAGCTTGCCTGGGAAGATCTGAACCGTGGTGGAAGGGAAAGGAGATAATTCCATGCCCACTCCGGCTACTGAAAATCATTGCATCAATTCTCATTTATTGAGAACTATTGTGTGCTAAACAGAATAATCAGGATAATAATCAGAATAATAATTCTTATCGAGACTGAAGAATACATCACCTACCAGGTCGTATTTGTACAACAGCCACACCAGGTAGATGCTGTACTATGTTACAGGAAGGGAAACCAAGGCTGGAAAGATTAAGTTCCCTTACCAGGATCTTGTCGGAGTTTTCTTTTTATAGGTTTACTTTTATTTTTATTTATGTGTGTCTGTCTATCTGTCTGCCTGTATGCATTTGTGCACACGAGTGTTGTGCCTGCAGAGGTCAGAAGAGGGCGCTGCAGCTCCTGGAGCTGGAATTGCAGGCTGCCTGATGTGGGTGTTGGGGACTGAACTTGGGTCCTCTGGAAAAGCTTGTTCTGTTTGTTTGTTTGTTGTTTTTCAAACAGAGCATCTCTGTTTAGCCCTGGCTGTACTGGAACTCGCTCTGTAGACCAGTCTGGCCTCTTACTCCCAAGTGGGATTAAAGGTGTATTCTACCACTGCCTGGCAAGAGTGCATTCTTAACTGCTCAACCGTCTCTCCAGCCCTGAGGTCTTATTTGTTTGTGTTGTTTGTTTGTCTGTTTATTTGGGGTTGTTTTTTTTTTTGGTGTTGTTTTGTTTACAGGGTCTGGCTCTTTATTTAGAGACAGGGTCTCGCTATGTAGCTCAGGCAGGCCTCAAGCTTACAGAAATCCTCCCATCTCTGTCTCCTGAGTGCTGGAATGACAAGTGTGCCCTAATCACACCAGACTCTGCCCTTCATCTCTGTATTAGTTGGTGTTCTCTACAGGGACAGAACTGGTAGAATGAACACACACGCTTACTGCACATACACACACCACACACACACACACACACACATGACTTATTGAAGTTTCTTTCATGCTGTGATCTGGGTAGCCCAACAATGACTGTCTCATGACAGAAAGGCCAGGAATCCAGTCGTTCAGTTTCCCAAACTGGATGTGTGAGCAGTCCCGGTCTGGTGCTGAAGTTCTCACAAATTCCTACAGAGTTGTTGGTTTTCTCTCTGCATTTGAATCCTGAAGAAGTGTTCTCGTATCAGTGAAGGAATGCCTCTGCGACAGGATGGATATATGAACCTCAGAGAGAGTGAGGGCAAGCAGGCAAAAAGCAGGAGTTTCCTACTTCCACATCCTTTAGTGGGGGCTTCTGCCACAGGCGTGATCCTGGGTTAGGATGGGTCTCCCACCTCAGATGATCCAACTGAGAAAATCCCTCACAGGCGTGCCCAGCACCTTGGATTTAAGTTGATTCCAGATGTAGTCAAGGTGACAACCAAGATTAGCCATCTGTCTGTTGTTGGAGGAGGCTGCTTGTTCATTCCTGGCTGCCCTAAACAGAAATAATCACACAGAAACTATATTGTTTGCAATACTGTTTGGCCAATAACTTAAGCATATTTCTGGCTAACTCTTATATCTTAAATTAACTCATTTCTATAAATCTGTATATCGCCACGTGGCTGTGGCTTACTGCTAAGGTTCCAGTGAGTCTTCTCCTGCGGGCAGCTACATGGCCTCTCCCTGACTCCACCTACTCTCTCTATATATATCTCTTTCAGCCTGGCTTTACTCTGTTAAGCCATTGGCCGAAAGCAGCTTCTTTATTAACCAATGACACTAAAACATATCCACAGCATACATCATCTCCCACATCAATCTGTCTTTTTAAAATTGTATATATCTCTGTCTTTCTCTCTTCTGTCTCTCTCTCTCTGTGTGTGTATGTGTCTCTGTGTGTGTGTGAGTGTGTGTGTGTGTGTGTGTGTGTGTG